>SMOI01000240.1:14336-26568 GCA_008000375.1 Poteriospumella lacustris
CGCGCCTCTTCCTGCGCGAGGCGGTGCTGGCGGAGCCGCCGCGGGGCGAGGAGACGCTGCTGGGCGGCGACGCCGCGGCGGGCGGCGCGGCGGGCGGCAACTCGCTGCTCGCGCTGAGCCAGCGCGTGGCGCAGGTGCTGGAGCGCTACTTCCCGCACGGCAGCGCGTACGGCGCGCCCTGCCACTACCACCCCGACCGCCTGGCGCACGCCTTCGACGCGGAGGACGTCTGCGTCGTCGAGGCGTCGGCCGCCGCCGAGTTCCGCATGCGCGCGCAGCACCTGCTGCCGCTGGACCTGGGCTTCCTGCAGCACTATCTGCACTTCCACAGCCGCGTGCGGGACCAGCTGGCGCAGCTGATCAGACGCGTCGACCCCGACGGCGGCCCCCGCGGCGCGGCGGGCGACGAGTCGCTGGGCGGCCGCGCGGCGCTGCAGCTGGCGTGTGGCGGCGTGCTGCAGCGCCTGCTGCGCCGCGCGGAGCGCCACCTCTCCGTCGCGCGCTGCCTGCGCGAGCGCCTCGTGCAGATGCCGTGGAGCACGAGCGAGGCGCTGGCGAGCTGCGTCGTGGACCGCGCGCTGAACACGGCGGCGCTGTTCTTCGACCCGACGCACAGCGCGCTGGCGGGCGGCGACGGCGCGCAGCTGTCGGCGCGGCTGACGCTGCAGGCGCAGCACGGCCTCAACGCGCCGTACGCGGCGATGCCCGTCGGCTGCCTCGGCCACTTCCCCTACCACTCGAACCACCCGCAGCAGCCGCGCGTGCTCGACGTGCAGAGCCTCGGCGACCCGTCCGGCCTCGGCGAGGCCTTCGCGCTGAAGCGCTACGTCCACGTGAACAGCCGCGACGTCGCCGCGCAGCTCTGGCAGCAGCTGCGCGACTCCAGCGCGAGCGCCAGCGCCAGCGCCGCGGCGGGCGCGCGGAAGGAGGACAAGGGGCTGTACGGCACCGACAAGGACATGCGGCGCCTGACGAAGGCCGAGGCCATCGTCATCCTCGTCGCCTTCGGCATCGACCACGCGAAGGCCTCGGCCATGGCGCGCTGGGACCGCATCCACGTCATCCGCGAGTACGTGCAGCAGGCCGAGAAGGAGGGCCGCCAGATCGAGGCCTTCTCCAAGTACCTGCGCGACGACCGCGCCTCCTCCGGCGGCGGCTACGGCCTGCGCCGCGTGCGGCGCCAGGGCGCCAACGAGTTCGGCCGCTTCGGCTCGCGCGAGCACTACGAGGGCGTGTGTCGCGAGGTGTGGCGCCGCATGGCGCGCGCGCTGTCCAGCGACGACTGGCGCAGCAGCCGCGACGAGCCGCTGTCGCTCGAGCAGCAGCGGCGGCTGCGGCGCCAGCAGCGGCGCGAGCGGCTGCGCGCGGGGGCGACGGCGGCGCTGGCGGCGCTCGTCGAGGACAGCGACGAGGACGAGGACGAGGACGACGAGGACCTCAAGTTCGAGCGCGACCAGCGCCGCCTCGAGCAGCAGCAGCAGCGCGCCGCGGACGCCGACGCCGCCAACGCGACGCAGACGCAGCAGCCCGCCGACGCCGCAGTCGACCCCGGCGTCGCCGAACGCGCGCGCAAACGCGAGCTGCGCCGCCTGAAGCGCGAGGCGAAGGAGCGGCGCAAGCAGCGCGTGCGCGAGGGCGCCATGACGGCGGCCGAGGCCGAGGCCGCCTTCGCCGCCGAAGTCGCCGAGATCGCCGCCGCGGCCGCGTCCAGCAAGGCCAAGGGCGCCAAGGGCGACGGCGACGCGGCGGTGGGCGCGAAGCGCGCGGCTGCGGCGGAGGGCGACGAGGACGACGCGGAGGACGCGGAGGACGACGACGACGACGCCGACGACATGATGGCGATGCTGCTGGCGCGCAAAGCCGGCGGCGCCGCGCGCGCCTCTGCGGGCGGCCCGGCGCCGAAGCGGCCGCGCGTCGAGGCCGCGCAGGACGAAGCGGCCGAGCTGCGCGCGCTGTCGCAGAGCCTCGCGACGTCCGCGGCGCCGACGACGGCTGACGACGACGACGACGAGGACGACGGCCCCGTCGCCGTGTCGCATCACGACGAGGCGCGCCGCCGCCAGCAGCAGGCGGAGGCGGAGAACGCGGCCGCCGAGGCGCGGCGCCGCGAGATGAAGCGGCAGCTGCTGCAGTCGGTCGCGCGGCCGCAGAAGGTCGTGCGGCGCATCGAGCGCAGCTACCTCGCCGACGGCCGCTGCGTCGTCACGGTGCGCTTCGTCTTCGACCAGGCGGCCGTGCTGCGCGTCGAGGCCGCGCAGGCGGCGCAGCAGAGTCTGCGCATCGCGCGCCGCCTCGAGCCGCAGAAGATGGAGGCGCACGTCTGGCGCCGGCTGCGCGTGCTGCAGAACGCGTCGGGCGCCTCGACGAGCACCGCGCAGCCGCAGGCGCTGCAGCTGTCGCAGGGCGGCGTGTACGTGCCGGGGCAGGGGCTGGTCGCGCAGGTGTACGCCGTCAACGACTACGACGAGGAGCACGTCGCCGGCGGCTTCGGCGGCTCGGCGCTGGGCGGCGCGCTGTCGCTGAGTCTGCACCGCCCCGCGGACGACGACGCCTTCGCCTTTTCGCACGCTGGTGGCGGGGGCGGGGGCCGCGGCCGGCGCGGCAGAGGCAGCCACAGCCACGGCCACGGCGCGCTGGGCTCGCCCGACGGCTTCGACGACGGCGGCCACGACGTGCAGGTGGGCGAGGAGGAGGTGGCGCGCCTGCAGCAGAGCATGACGTCCTCGCGGCGCCACAAGTCGCCCGTCGAGAAGATCCAGAACGCGCGTCTGCCGCACGTGACGCTGGCCGCGCTGCTGGAGACGGAGATCATGCGGCTGTGGACGCAGCCGATCGCCGAGCTCTTCCGCTGGCCCGTCGACACCGACAAGCTGCCCAACTACCTGTCCGTCGTCGCGCAGCCCATCGCCCTGTCGGACATGCGCCACAGGGCGGTCAGCTTCCAGTACTCGTCCGCGCGCGAGCTCACGAGCGACGTGGCGCAGATGGTCGGCAACGCCGAGGCCTTCAACGGCCGCGAGTCGCCCATCGCGAAGAACGCGCGCAAGCTCCTCACGACGCTGCAGGCCAACCTGCAGCACCACGCGACCATCTTCGGTCCGCACGGGGACGTGTACGCGCTGCTGGAGATGCTGCTCGCCAAGCAGCGCGCGGCCGCCGACGCGAAGGCGTCGTCGTAGCCGCCGCTGCGCCACCGAAATAACGCTCCACGCTCAACTTACGGCGGATGTTTACAACGAAATCACTATGTACAGGTGGGCAGCGCGTCGCCCGCTCACGCGCGTCCCTTCAAGAGCAGATCCTTCGCCTCGTTGATCTTCGCCGCGAGGAACTCGGAGCCGCCTCGGTCCGGGTGGTTCAGCAGCAACACGCGGCGGTGCGCCTCCTTCACCTTGTCCACGGGCGCTGACTCGCGGATGCCGAGAATCAGAGCCGCCTCTCGCTTGGTCATCTTGTCTTCGAAGCCGCCGTCGTAGTGGTTGCGCGCGCCCATCATGCGGTCGAACCAGTTCTCCTTCTGCGCGGCGCCCTTCTTGGCGGCGTCGCCTCTCTTCGCGCTCGCAGAGACGTCCTCGGCCGTTGACTTCGCTTTGCTGTCTTCTTCCGTGCCCGCTGCGGCAGAAGCGGCCGAATCGCTTTCGGGAGGCGCGTTCGCCGCCGCCGCAGCTTTGTTCTGCAGGTAGCTCTGCCACCATGGATACGCCACCTTAGCGGTGTACGAGATGGCCACTGCGGCAACACCAGCTGTTATGAGAGCATTTTCGGCCTTCGATGACGTGGAGTAATTGTGAACAAGCCCATTCGCCGAGTAAAACGTTCCGACGAAGAGTCCAACTTTTGGGTCCGCGGCCAGCCTCGTCTTTGACGCTACGGCGCTCAAAACTCGGCGACTAGATCGAGAAATCATCCTTTCAGAGCGAGAGCCAACAAAGTCTTCGTCGTATTCCTAAATGAAAGAACCTTCGACGAGACAGCGTCGTTCGTCGCAGTTGGAGAGGAGGCGCTTTCGCTGGCGCGGCGCCGCCGACGCGGTGGCTCTCACTTGGCACATCGCACATCGCCGCCGCGCAGCGCACACTCCGCGGCCCAGCGCAGCGACACGCAACGACACAGACGCGGCGCCGTCTGCGCTGCCGCAGTCGTCGCCCTGCGATGGCATCGAAGAGTCGATGAAAGAGCGCTATTGACAGCCTCGGTGCCATCCAAGAGTCATATCTTGTGTTGATCGACTTTGAAAAAATGCAGGCTGTCTTCGGTGGTGTGCAAAAGGGGGTCAGTAAGGTGATTCGTGTGACTGGACAGGCTTTGGACAAAGTCGGCCAGGCTCTCGAAACGAATCCACATGTGGACAGACGTAAGTGGTTCGTCGTCTGTCCTGCTGTATCTGTTGCTCATTGCTGCCAAATCTCTCTTTCTCTGCCATAGTTCTGCCGCAAACTCAAGTGACCAAGCTTCGAGGTGTTACGCCCCAATTGAACGGCGTTTTCGTTGCCTCTTCCGCCACCATCGTCGGCAACGTCAAAATCGGGGCAAACTCTTCTGTCATGTACGGGGCAGTTATTCGTGGAGATGATAATAGCATTACAATTGGCGAGAGCTCTACCATTGGCGATCGAGTCATGGTGCATGCCTCGAAGCATCCTAAGCCAGCACCCACCGTGGTTGGCAGTCGTGCCGTCATCGGCTCCGGTGCTATTCTCCATGGATGCACCATTGAAGACGGCGCTGTTATTGGGGAAGGCGCACAGGTTCTTGATAAGTCTAAAGTTGGTGCGCAGGCCATTTTGGCAGCCGGCTCCATCTTGGCGTCCAACAAGGAGGTCCCCCCGCGACAAGTATGGGGCGGAATTCCCGCCAAATTTCAACGGGAAGTTACCACAGAAGAGCTTGAAGCCATGGCCGGTGTTGTAGAAGAAAATATCGCAGTCGCACGATTGCACGCGGAAGAGAGCGCGAAGTCTTGGCGGGCCATCGAGACAGACGAACTCGACTTCGACCAAATGGACAGTCGCAGCGCCGAGTACTACCGCAGACTAGCGCCAGAGGACTTGATGAAGCGCCTGGGCGAAGTAGAAGGACATGATCATCCCGGTAGAATCTTGGATTCCAACGGTAAGTGTGTGCGATGCTGTGTTCGCTGACCCTCGCCTCCTGACTCGGCGACTGTTGCGTAGTTTCTGCGAAACTGGAGGAGAAGAACTAAGAAGAAGCGGGGAAGCGAGAGGGATTCGCCTTCACGCTATGACAGACTGATTGTATATCGCCACATCGTGTCCGGAGGCTTCTCGCCGGCCTCTTCCTTCGATTGACCAGCTCTGCCGTAGTTTCTGTCGCTTGTAACGCCTGGCCTCCTAGACGCAGCTATAAAAACTGTAATGTGTTGACCCGCTGACCCGAGTTTGCTTGTTCCACGTGCAGTGCCCATTCGCGATCAGCTTCATGCACTTGGAACTCCATTCCACCGTCTCGCCGCGCTACGCGTTCAGTCGCTCGGCTCTGCGGCGCCGCAGAGTTCGTGACGCTTGTGGAGTCTGACGGGCGAATGTAGTTCCAAGTGCATGAAGCTGACGGCGGTCGTGTCATTTCTCGTGAAAGTAAGAGCATCTCAGTGCGGAAGCACATGTGGTCCCTGACCCATAAGAAACTGTTAGGAACTAGGAACCGCTACGCTCCTGCGGGTCACCACCGAGGACCGACGGACGCCCCAGCAGCAGCAGCAGCAGCGCAGCAGCCCAGTGCAACCCAAAATAGTCTGGAGAGTCTGGAAAGTCTGGAGAGTCTGGGGCGGCGGGAGAGCGGCCACCGCGCCACCGCGTCAGCTGCGGGCTTCTGTCTCGCATCTTCGGTCTCGCATCTTGCATCGCGCTGACGAATCTTGCATCCTAACAAGCCGACTGCGCTGAAACACATTTCTTTACGCGCTGTCACAAAGCGAGAGGAACACGAGTGCAGATGTCGAGCAGCCACGAATACACCCCCACTGAGAACGCCAGCAGCTTCGTTGTGAAGGCCGGCTTGGCGAGAATGCTGAAAGGCGGAGTGATCATGGACGTGATGAACGTGGAGCAAGCGAAGATCGCAGAGGCAGCAGGGGCCGTTGCTGTCATGGCTTTGGAGCGAATTCCTGCTGATATACGCGCAGACGGAGGCGTCGCTCGAATGAGTGATCCCGCCATGATCCGGGAGATTCAAGCCGCGGTCACGATTCCTGTGATGGCCAAGGTGAGGTATCCACTGTCCGCACAACTATCCAAATTGTCTTAACTCTACCACAACGCGAAACAGGCGCGGATCGGCCATTTCGTTGAAGCTCAGATCCTCGAGGCCGTTGAGGTGGACTACATCGACGAGTCGGAGGTGTTGACCATGGCCGACGAGGAAAATCACATCAACAAGCACAGTTTCAAGGTGCCTTTTGTATGCGGATGCCGCGATCTTGGCGAGGCTCTCCGTAGAGTTGCTGAAGGGGCAGCGATGCTGCGCACCAAAGGCGAGGCCGGGACGGGAAACATCGTCGAGGCGGTCCGCCACGCCCGCGCTGTTCACCGAGGAATCCGCCGCCTGACGACCATGGATAGAGACGAGCTGTTCGTCGCAGCCAAGGAGTTGCAGGCGCCCTACGACTTGGTCAAGTGGGTGTCCGAGCACGGGCGACTGCCGGTGGTGAACTTCGCCGCCGGAGGAGTGGCCACCCCCGCTGATGCGGCGCTGATGATGCAGCTGGGCATGGACGGCGTCTTCGTCGGCTCCGGAATCTTCAAGTCGGGAGACCCCGAGAAGCGCGCCCGCGCAATCGTTGAAGCGGTGGCGCACTTCAGAGACGCGAAGATCCTCGCAGAGGTAAGTCGGTCGACCGGTGGCCCGGCGAGATCGCTGCTGATCCTGCCTCTTGTCTCGTAGGTGAGCTCCAACTTGGGTCCAGCCATGGTGGGCATCAACGACATTGCCAACGACCGCGTCAACTTCCGCGATCGCGAGGGCGGCAATCCCAATCCCGACGGAGTCCCTCCGAAGCGCGTCCTCACGGGCCGCACCGAGCAGCAGTTGTACGGCTCGTCGTGGGCCGCGGCCGAGACTAAGCTGCGCTAGGACTAGGACCAGGACTGTAGCCACCGACCCAATAGCATGTAGATTGAATAGCACCCTTTAAATGTCAGAACGATGCACGAACAGTGAAACAAGCGTAGCGGTGTGAGTGTGTTGTTGATTGTTGGGAGGCCACGTTACAGCGGGGAAACTATGGCGGTGTGGACAGTTGGCAGGGGCGGGCGGAGTGGAAGAGGTAAGCAAACGGACCGTGGACTAACTACGCTAACGACGGAAGGTCACTTCATAGAGAGCACACAGTCAGCAACACGTACAGCGACGAAGAATCGTTGCCGGCGGCTGGACAACGGGTACGGCAGGCAGCACCAGCTCTCCAGCCACTTCGTACGTGTCAGCTCAAAGAGCTGAGCATTTACTTGCGGCGCTTGAGCATCTTGGAGTAGAACTCGAGCTCCTTTCCTTCCAAGATGTAGCCATCGCAGCGACCGCTCTGGCCAGGTCTGGAGGAGATGCAGGCAAGAACACGGCCGGAGGCGAACTGCTCGTCCAAGGCAGGGTCAAGAGTGCGGGTCTTCTGGCGCTCAGCAACCTTTCTCTGCACGTGGTGAGATCCCTTCTTCTCTTCCTCGGTCTCGACCTTCTTGGCGGCGTTCTTCTTGACGCCGACCTTGACGCCGTAGTGCTGCTCGTACCAAGCCTTGAAAGGAGTGGAGTCGATCTGCACGATGGCGTTCTTGACAAGGGTCTTGGTGCGGACCAACTCGTTGTTGGAGGCGTTGTAGACGACGTCCAACACACGGGTCTTGCGGGTGGCGACTGTAGAAGAGACAATGCGGTTAGGTTCATCGACGGGACTTGTTCAGCAGTAAACGCACCTTCAGAACCCCACGAGAAGTTTCCGGACTCAAGTCTGAGAGCACGGTACTTCAAGTTACCACCACGAACACGGACAGTGTGGACGCGAGTAGCACCAAGCTTGGTCATGGCAGCAGGTCTGCCGGACTCATATAGTCTCTTCTTCTTGAGATTCGCCTTGCGACCACCGGTCGCTCTTCTCTTGTGTCGACTATCTCTGGAGATACCTGTTAGCAAAGGGGAAACATGTTAGAGTCGTCTTCTTCATGAAAAGGCTGAGCAGAGAACTGATTGCGATATTGATTTAATTGAAAGACGGGGGAAAAGGCAACAGATAAGTCGAATCCCATCCGTCTTTCGCACAAAGAAAAGCCCCGACAGCAAAGGAAGGAAGAGAGGAGTTGACTTACCCATGGTTAAATATAGATACAATCAACAATCAACAAGTGAATAATAGCTCTCGCCGACGAGCACTGAGCGACTGTCGGCTCGACGCTTCAGACTGCCCGCCCACTGGCTGCAGACCACAGAACGAGCCGCAGCGCGCCAACAGGTCGAGGCCCGGACACGCGCCGCGCGACACGGCCCACGTCGTGTCGCCTGTGTCGCCGCAGCCCAGTGTGCGCTGCGCACGTTCCGACACACTGCGCAGTGCGCGCGCGCGCGCGCACTGCGCGGCCGCGCAATCTGCGCAGTGCGCAGCGCACACTGCGTTGAAGTTGCTCCACTTTTTGATTTTGGATTTGATTTTCTCCTTCGTCACAAAACACAATCTATCAAAAGAGTAAGAGATGGAGATGGCTCTTGTTCCCAAAACAGGATTAGGTCCTCCGGGGCGTTTGATCGAGAAGGAAAAGCTGTTCAACAATCGCTCCTTTAAAAAAAGAAAATGCAGCGACGTTTCCAACAAAGAAAACGTAGTTTTTTGTGTCAATGCACAGGAACTAAACCGTCACTGTGTTGATTTGAAAGAAACTACCATTGAAGGATATGCTTTTGAAGGAGGTAAAGTATCATTGCGCTTCTTGATTATCCTTGGGGCTTTTGTCTCACGAAATTTCACTTCACATTTACTAAGTAGGCCCGACCGTTGTTGCGGACTTGCTGACAACCACGAAATCCTTATACATCGATATTGCCGAACTGAAAAAAAAGGACGCTGCTCGCGACGCAACTGAAAAGGAGTATCGCGACGCAACGGAAAAGGAGAATCGCGAGTATCGTAAAAAGCAGAACAAGCAGAATCGAAAGCATGCTCAGCAGATTCAACTGCTGGGTGCGCATATTCTAAAGCAGGACAAGAAGATTCGAACGCAGGCTAAGAAGATTGAAACGCAGGACAAGAAGATTCAACAGCAGGATGAGCGGAATCAAGAGCAGGATGACAAATTTCAAGGCTTTGCACTCGCATTGGAGTATATGGCTAAGTCAATGAAGAAATAAGTTGCAACTGAATGTTGCCTGTATGTATATTAGTGTAGCTACTACAATTATATTTCATGTAAATAAATCGACGAGTCGGTAATGTTTTGGATGAGTCGGGTATTTTAGAAAAGACATCGCCAGAAGCGTCGACAATGCAGACCAGCCGCCAACCTGCAGATCATAGCGCCGCTGTCAAGCGACCAGACATCGTCGACATTGGGTCGAGCAGGGCCCTTGTGTGTCACGCGTCCAGCAAACCTAGATCGGCTGCCCGTCGGGGCTTCTCCGACTCCACAGCAGAGCGGTGACAGAGGGTGGCAGAGGCACATCGTAGATGAAGGTTACATACAATACACCGATCCGCGGACAGCGCCAACGGGCGAAGTCGTCGCACCGACCACCCCGCATCCTACTACACTAGCTACGCCCAGACGACCGAGAGCGACGCTCAGTCGTCCTCCTCCTCTTCCGAATCGTCATCCTCCACAACGACCGCCGCCTTCTTGGCGCCGCCGCCAGAGGCTGCTTTGCCTGCCGCGGCGGCCGGCTTCTTCGGCTTCACTCTCGCATCGTCCTCCTCGTCCTCTTCGTCGTCGGAGGAGTCCTCGTCGAGGTTGTTCGCGGCGAGTTGTTCGAATAGAGTGGGCTCGTTGTCCAGGTCGAGGTCTTCCTGGTGGGGCGTGTACTCGGGCAAGTCCGAGGCGGGTCGCACTTCGAAGTCGAGTTTGCGCGCCTGATCCAGGCCCATGTAGCAGTCCGACAGCACCAGCAGCTCCAGCGAGTACTCTCCCGCCCGCGGCGGCGCGAGAAAGCGGATTTCGTGGGACACTTCTCGCTCCTGACCGGTGACGTGCTCGAAGGCGTGTACGATCGGCTCGCCGTTGCTGGTGTGTCTGTCCACGAGCACCAGCCACCACCCCTCCTGCAAGGTTCCTGGGAAGCGCGGCGCGTACACAGGTCCCGCGCGGGGCATCTTCTTCTTCTGGGCCTTCTTCTGTTCTTTCTTCCCGCGTTTGGCCTCCGTCGCCGTCTGGGCGGGGGCGACGAGGTTCTCTCTGGTCAGCGTCACACGGAGAGTCACCAGGTCCTGCTCCAAGATGGTGTCGCCTCGGACCTCGTTGGCCTGACCGCCGCCGCCGGTTGCCTCGCGCGGACCATCGTCCTCGTCGTCGTCGTCGTCCTCCTCCACGAACATTTCCGTTGCGACCGAGAGGCGAGGGAAGGCGGAGCAGGCGGCGAGAAGCTCCTTGCCCGCCTCCGAGTCCGCGCCACCGATGTTCGCGCGGCGCAGTTTCTCCGCATCCGACAGCGACAGAAAGTCGCTCAGCGTGCTCACGGTCGGCGACGCAGTCGTCGCGCAGACGCGTTCGACATCGCGTGGCGCCAGGTGCGGCAACTGAAGCAAAGACTGCGGGGCGTTGTTGGTGCCGATGGGAATCTCCGACTCAGCGGCTCCCGTGGGCGCCGCGTGCAATGGCGACAGTCCTTGCACGACACACTGAGCGAGGGCAACGACTCCGAGCGACGTGTCGAAGAACTTCCGCATCTGCGCGATCTCCACGAGCCCTTCCAACAGCTCTGGAGTCTTCTTGAGCACCGCCTGCAGCTTCTCCTGCAGCTCTTTGTTCAGCAATTGCGTCTGTCGATTCAAATGGGCGTGGAGCAACAGATTGCCACGAAGGATCTCGGGCCGCTCGAACTTCGGCTTCAGCATGCGCTTCTCCTTCTTCATCGCCTCGAAGACCGCGTCGTACGCCGCCTGCGTTTCCGCGGAGGGCGCGTCACTCGTCTTCGCAGAAGAAGAGTCGCGGAACGTGCCGTTGACTGAGCGGGACTCGGCGGAAACTGCTAAAACCTCGACGAGATGACGCGCACGGTGAGACTCGTTCAGAACTTGGTAAAACGCGTTGTACGTGTCGTACAGAACGTTCTTGTCGCCGAACTGCTTCGAGTTGGAATACCAAAGTCCCACACCGGCAGGAATAACGATAACCATCGCGAGCAGGTACACCACGAGAACTGTTTTGGGGTTCTCCAAAAGCCATTTCGGGAGCCCAATCGACACTTCGAGGGCCTGCTTTCCGTCGGGGTTGCCATACTTCTCGTAGTTCTCCTTCGATGTCGCATCGGTGAGCGCCTCATACGCCTTCGCGACCTTCATGAACATCTCTTCCGCGTTTTTGTCACCGATATTCTTGTCGGGATGGAACTTCAAGGACAGCGCGCGGTAGGCCTTCTTGATCTCCGCCAGCGCAGCGCCTTGGGGGACGCCAAGAATCTGGAAGGGATCGAAGGACGACACCTGCCCATCTCGAATGACTTGACTCAACAGATACGCCAACAGCAACCAGGAAATGACCAGTCCAAGCAAATTCAGCAGATACTGCGCTGTGCACAGTCTCGCCCAGCCCGCAGTTTGCTTTCGAATCAACTCGGCTTTCTCTCGCTCCTCTTTGGTACGAGCCTGTGAAATTATATCCCCCGTGCTGAAGAACGCACGGAACAGTTCCGCGACCGCATACCATGTGGCTGGAACCGCATATATGGCCAGCAGAGTGATGGCGAAGTAGTAGAACGCGCTGTTGTCGTATTCCAACATTGCTGATCGCCCGAAAGTGCAACAAACGGAACTGTCACAGAGCTTTGCTGGCAGAAGACGAAGGAAGCAACAAGCGACGGCTATCTGGAAGTGATTAGAGCTGGGCTCTAGCGAATGTTCGCTACAGTCGCTGTGGATCCGAAGTCGGCGGGAGCATCGTGCCGCGTGGCTGTGTCGCACAGCCGCAGCGGCACCCAGAACGCCCAGACCGCAACGCGCGTACTGACACGACGACGACGACGACGACGACGACGACGACGACGACGACGACGACGACGACGACGACGACGACGACGACGACGACGA
>SMOI01000241.1:0-49535 GCA_008000375.1 Poteriospumella lacustris
AGGCAGTGCGGCGTCTGGTCAGTTTCGACGGTGGCAGCGTCGGCAGCAAGCAGCACACTGCTGGCAGCAGGCAACTCTCGTCTTCTTGGGTCTTCTGTTGTGAAAGCATCATGGATGCAGCCTTTCATCGAATGTCATATCGTGACAGTGGTTCCCAAAGGTGATCAAGTTAGCACATCACAGTTTTCTTTATCCATACTCTTTCTTATTTGCTCTCGAATACAAAATGAGCTCAGCCAGAACTACACTGCGACTGCTGAGCCAGAAAGGTGCCGCAGCACTTCAATCATCCTATGAGAAGGGCCGGTAAGAGAAACTTCGTTGCAGTTCGTTGTGGGAGATATGGTTGCTCATCTTCGACTGGAACTTGTGTCTTCTAATGTGTTCGTGCAGGTACATTGGTCCGTTGATTTCTCGGCGGAAAGCTGCCGATTTCCGAAAAATATCCCTGAAGGACAATACATTTGGAACGTTCACACCTGGAGTTGGAGGATGGGATGCCAGCTGGGACTCACCCCGCAAATTCTTCATGTTGCGACCTTACAAGGGAGTCAAGCCCGACCGTACCCGCGAAACTCGCGCCCAGAAGATCGAGGCAGCAATGAAGTCGATGCCAGAGCGCCTCGAGAAGCTTCTGAAGGAGCGAGAAGCCAAGAAGGGCGAGCGGCTGAAGGCCCGCGCCATCAAGCGTGCAGGAAGACAGGGAAAGCGACTCGCGCCAGACGTGAACAAGGCGAAGGCGAAGGTCAACGACAAGAACACGTCCAAGAAAGGCGGCAAGGGAAAGAAGAAGTAAAGCGGAGCGGTTGATGTTAGTGTTGCAAGTTGAATCAATCTAATTATTATTGTTGACAAACGTTCACATATCTCTCTCTCGGTGTTTTTGTCTGATGGGGATTGGCTGTGGTTTCCTTCGCTTTTCTCACGCTTCGCTTCAATCGTCAGCCCTGTACCAAGGTGAACATCACCAATTGATGGAAATCCTTACTGAGCTTCTGTTAGATTGTGGAAGTCATTTACTACTGTGAGAAGAACCTATTTTGTGAACACCAAAGCAACGAAAGACTGCAGAGTTGACGTTTGTACAAGATAATTGAAAGTTAAACAAGAAACAGCAACTGCAACGAGCAAACGCTACGCTCTACTTCTTCTTTCCCTTGCCGCCTTTCTTGGACGTGTTCTTGTCGTTGACCTTCGCCTTCGCCTTGTTCACGTCTGGCGCGAGTCGCTTTCCCTGTCTTCCTGCACGCTTGATGGCGCGGGCCTTCAGCCGCTCGCCCTTCTTGGCTTCTCGCTCCTTCAGAAGCTTCTCGAGGCGCTCTGGCATCGACTTCATTGCTGCCTCGATCTTCTGGGCGCGAGTTTCGCGGGTACGGTCGGGCTTGACTCCCTTGTAAGGTCGCAACATGAAGAATTTGCGGGGTGAGTCCCAGCTGGCATCCCATCCTCCAACTCCAGGTGTGAACGTTCCAAATGTATTGTCCTTCAGGGATATTTTTCGGAAATCGGCAGCTTTCCGCCGAGAAATCAACGGACCAATGTACCTGCACGAACACATTAGAAGACACAAGTTCCAGTCGAAGATGAGCAACCATATCTCCCATAACGAACTGCAACAAAGTTTCTCTTACCGGCCCTTCTCATAGGATGATTGAAGTGCTGCGGCACCTTTCTGGCTCAGCAATCGCAGAGTAGTTCTGGCTGAGCTCATTTTCTTGTTTGATTGGTGACAGAGAACGACAACACAGTGACTATATCGATACTGGACACAATTAAGCACGAACTCCCGAAATCAAGTGATGTAACTGGAACATCAATCCGTCGTTAGCGTCTTCAGTCAGCTTCCACGTCCGACAAACATCGAACGATGCCATACCAATTCCTTTGCTCATCCATCATCGCTGTCGCTGTTCATCGCAGCGACAGCAGAAGCAGCGGCCCAGAGAGACACTGGCGACCGACACACGGTCGACACCACTTCTTCTATAGAAACTTACAAACATAGCGCTGAATAGAAAAATCAACGGCGTTTATGGACCCTACATTGAAACGAACCTAATTTGGACATTAAATTGATGAAAAGACGCTATATTGACACTATTATTTGGTTCTCAGCGGGAAAGGCGCGTTGAAGTGAAGAGGGCGCTGCGCGAAGAAATTGGAAAGTATTTAGAGTTGTATGGTTAAATCAAGGTAAGTAAAATTGAAATAGATTCTCAAGATGATGGGGTTGGTTGTTGTTGCCCGGGTTGGTGAAAGCAATGAAAGCCAATCGCAACAGTGCGTTTTGAATGATGATGAAACAAATTCTTGGCGTTAAACTGATGAGAGCCGCGCACTCGTTGCGGTGCGTGTGCACTTGTTTGGAAAATCAAAAATCGAAAAAGATGAAACAATAGTCGCTGCCATGGTCTCACGATGTTCTGGTCGGACGAAAGTGTTGTCGTGGGACGGTTCACTTGTGCAGTTTGACTATGAAATAGCCTCTTTGCTCGTCAACGGGGGCCGACACTCTGCCAAAGAGAGTTGACAAGTCTTCAATATCTTCTTGAATCCCTTGCCATCCAAATTGCTGCATAAACTCCAATGGGTTTTCTGGGAAGAAACGATGCAACTTCAATGACACGTGCGTCGACTGCGGAGTCAAAAACGTTGAAATCAGACGACTTCTTGCAGCTGATAGCTCATACACAGAGCCCATGAGCTTGCTTAGCTCAGATTCTGTGAGGTAATTGCAGAAGCCTTCCATGAGCCAGAGTGTTGGGCTGGAAGTATCGAATCCAGCGTCGCGGAGGAGACTTGGCCAAGTATCCGCGAGCGACAAGTCTGCCACAACATTGCGATAGTTGAAGGCAGCATTAGGGCTAGCACCCATTTCTTGAAGAGTGGATAGTTTGTAGTCGAACACTTCTGGGAAGTCAACCTCGAAGTAGTTGACCTTGGCATTGTCATCTTTGGGCAAGCAGGGGTCAAGCCTCCAAGGACGAGTGTCCAGTCCGGCACCCAAAACAATTACCTGACGAATACCTTGTCTCTGAATGCTGTCGAGAACGTAATCGTCTATAGCTCTAGTTCTGCTGGCAATTGCCTTGAGGAAGGCCTCTTTCTTTTTGCTTCCCCAATCTTCTTCGCTTTCACCTGACAGTGAAATACTTGACTTTCCCAGTTCCCCGGCGAGTGACTTCGCGTAAGGATCAGAAAAGAGTCTGTCATCCTTTGATCTTTCTGTTTCCAAATGCCTTGCGAAGGCAATCAACAAAGCTGTAGAGCTGACTCTACTCCTGGATTGATCTTGATGAGAGCACACTGTTGCCATTTTTGATTAGTGGATACAAAATATGAATTTGATTTCTATTACATTAGGAAGAAATGTCGTTCTTGTGAAAATAGGTCAACACTCTTGTCTCGTTTCGAAGGTTCTTCAAGGTTGAAGTTCACGTTCAAAGGTCTCACCGTGTGCTCGGGTGGCTCTCTCCTAACGGACCGAAGGACGAAGGTTGGGTTGTCGTCGTCATCGCGACTCGGCCGTGACTGTGACGATCTCCCAAAAGCCCAGATGAATCTGAGACCATCTGAGGGTCAGTGCGGTTTCCCTCATTCCCTCACAAGCGGCAGCCACGACGACGATGGCGCCCGTCCAAATGATTTTGGATCACTCGATCAACTCGATTCGATTTCGATTCGGTTTTCCATGCGAAGTCATACTCTCGACGTTTGAACGGTGTGTGGATTGAAGTTCCTTAAACGGCGAAAAGAGACTGGAGACACGAAGCTTGAGATATACTACGCTCATAGTTTTCAGTTCTGGCGGAAGTTGAGGCTGAGAGTCGTTTTCATTTGTCGATGCTTCCTTTGTTGTAGATAACTTGGGAAGTTGGTCGTTTTGACCATGATGAGTCAAGATAATTTCGAAGAAGGTGCTAGTCCTTTTGGGGGATCGTTCTCCATTGTGGTGGACACGTTTGCTCCGCAAGACAGTGCCACCGTCACACCAACGAAAGATTCGACAGAGCCAGTTACCGATCACACCACTGAAACACCAATCTCCACCGCCACTCGAGATGCAGCAGATCCTGTTTTTGGAGGAGTGGAGGCCGACTTCGAGTACTCCGACATATATAACACGTCGATCACTCCGTCCCGCGTGAGTATGGAGGACAACCCCGCGATGGACGCGTCCGCCACTGAACACCACGATTCCCACTTCTTTCCCACCAGCCCAGACAGGCCAGCGGAGTCGTCAACCGTCGACATGGACACCTCTGTTGACACGGCATCGAGAGACTACGTGTACGCTTCGCAGGTGGACGCGAGCGGCTACCCGGTCTATGATCCGACCGCGTCTTCCTTTCCCAGTAGCGCACCCACCGAACCGACCCCCGCGCAGGAGCTGCAGCAATACGACAATCAGCAGTACCAATCATCAGAGTACAGCGGCTGGACCTACGACCAGCCGGCGTCGTACACGGACCAGCGCGGCGTCCCTTCTGGCGGCACAACGGACTATCAGGCGCAGCCGCCACAGGAGGCGCAGTATGTTGTCTACCAACCACCGAGAGCGTCGCAGCCACTGCAACAGAAACACCACCCACCGTATGAGTCGCAGCAGTCGCATTACGACCACAGCGGCGGCCCACCAGCGACTCCCCTGGCCCAGCAGACACAACAGGCCCAGCAGACGCATCAGACACAGCAGACACAGCAGACGCAGCAGACACAGCAGGCCCACCAGACACAGCAGGCCCAGCCACCACAGCAATCGCAATATAGCGGTCCGTACGGATCGTACGGAGCCGGTGGTGGTCAGCAATCACAGGCGTATGGCAACCAGACCGAGCCGTACGGAGCTGCGCAACAGTCGCAGCCTTTTCAGACGTCGTCGTCGTCATCGTCGCAGAAGCAGCAGCAGCCGCAGCAGCACGATGGTCAGCACGGCCAGCACAACGGCCAGCACAACGGTCAGTACCACAACCAGAACCACAACCAGTACCACAGCCAATACGAGTCTCAGACGCAGTACGACGGCCAGTACGAGTCTCAGACGCAGTACGACGGCCAGTACAGTCAATCGAACGCTCAGCAGCCACCGCAGCAGCCACCGCAGCAGCCACCGCAGCAGCCACCGCAGCAGTCGCAGTACGGGCAGTACGACCAGTACGGCCAGTACCAGCAGTACGACCAGTACGGCCAGTACGGCCAGTACGACCAATACGGCCAGTACGCGGCCGGCAGCACGAACCAACCACCACAGCAGTCGTACGCCAGCGACCCGTATGCTCAGTACAGCGACGGCGGGGACACGAGCCAGTCGCAGGCGCAGCAGTCGCAGTACTACGCCCAGTCCTACGACGCCTACGACGCCTCGTATCCCGCGTACGATGCCGCCACCGGCCAATACGACTACAGTGCGTACCCCGCGGCGCCGGACGGCCAGCAGGACGCCAGCGCCCAGGGCGAGTACGACAACGCGCAGTACTACGCCCACGAGTACAGCTACCCCGCCGAGGAGCCGCAGCCAGCGACGTCTGCGCAGCCGCAAGAGAGCGACCACAGCGCGTACGACGCCTACGCGGACTACTACGCGCAGTACGGCGAGTACGGCACCACCGCTGAGGCCGGTACCGCCGCCGCTGCCGCCGACGTCGACACCAGTGCGCAGGGCCATGCGACACACCCGCCGTCGCTGCAGCCGCCGCCCACCGACTCGTACTGGTCCTCGCAGGCGACCGCCCAGGCGCAAGCCACCTACAACGCGTACCACTACCCCGCAGCGCAGCCGTCGCAGCCGTCGCAGCCGTCCGCCGCGTCCTACGCGACGCAAGGGGCGTACTACCCGCCGCAGCACCCGCCGCAGTACCCGCCGCAGTACCCGCCGGACGCGGACAGCCAGTCGTGGCCCGCGGACGTGCAGGTGGCCGGTGAGTACTTCGCCAGTGACGCACCCGCCGCCGACACGACCGGCTCCGATGGCCAGTTCTACAGCGCAGACCACTCGGCGTACGCCACGCCGCTGCCGCAGCCGCCGTCGGCCGCAGCGGCGACGAATTCGTCGTGGAGCCCGCCCCCCGCCACCGCCCCCGCTGGCCACCGACCACCGCCAGGCGCACCGCATTCCGCCGCCGCCGTCACCACCGCGACGGAGGCGGCGGCCGCGGTGGCCGCCAGCGAAGCTGAAGCCGCCGAGCGCGAGCAGCAGCAGAAGCAGCGGCACCTGCAGGTCTGGGAGAAGTTCTTCCAAAACGCCTTCGCCCGCCGCGAGGCGGCCGACGACGACGCCGCCACTCGCAGCAGCGACGGCGACGGCTACAGCGGCAGCGGTGGCGACGCCTTTGCGCAGACAATGCACCGCGTCGCGAAGGCCTCCGCCGCCGCCGCCGGGTCGAGCGACCCGCAGACGCTGCACCACGTCGCGCGCAAACCGGTCGACTTCCGCGCGGACAAGGCGCGCTACTACTTCGTCTTGACGTCACCGTCGCCCTCGCCGCCGCCGGACGCCTGGCCGCCGGCCAACGACCCCGTCGCCGTTGCGGCGGCGGCCAGAGGTCAGCCACCTCCCGCGCCGGCGCCGTGGCCCGCGCTGGTGTCGAGCCGCAAGTACCTGTCGCTGGTGGCCTTCGTTGAGGACAACGCGGCCGTCGCCCTGCGCGACGTGTCGCTGCTCTTCTTCGCCCTCGTCGCGAGCGTTCTCCAGCGCGACACGTTCCACCTCGAGGCGCTGCTGCTCTTCGCGGGGGCGCACGTGCGGCCCGTCCGCGACACCTTCGGGCGCCACGTGCTGCACTACGCGGCGTACGTCGGCGACGTGGCGCTGATGGCGCTGCTGGTCGACGGGCTCGTCATGGACGCGGACATCAACGACCTCGACGCGCCGCCGCCCGCGCCGCCGTCGAGCTCGCGACGATCCAGCGCCGCCGCCGCGGCGGTGTACGTGGAGACGCCGCTGCACGTGGCGGTGCGGCACAACCACGCGGCGATGGTCGAGTTCCTCCTCCAGTCGGCGAGCGACGCCGAGCGCCGCGACAGCTGCGGCATGACGCCGCGCGACTGGGCCGTGTATCTGGGCCACGCGCAGTGCCTCGCCGTGCTGCGCGAGGCGGCGACGAGTCCCGTCGCGGCCCCTGCGGCGGCGGCGGCGGCTGCTGCACCGGGCGGCGACGGCGACTCGTCCGCAGCGGCGGCGGGCCGCGCGGCGGAGTCCGCGGCGCCGCACCGACCGCTGTCGGAGACGCGGACGATGTCGATGACGCGCATGATCGACCGCTTCCTCTCCGCCGCCCCCGCCGACGACGACGCGACGCCCGCCACACCGACGACGCCGGCGTTTCGCGACCCCGCCGCCGTGTCGCAGCAGGCGCCATCGTCGTCCCACGCGACCACCGCCAGCAGCGGCGGCAGCGGCGGCAGTGGCGGCAGTCAGCGCACGGCACCCGCCGCCGCTGCGTCGCAGCCGCCGCCCTCGTCGACGTCGTCGGCGTCGTCGTCGTACCAGCGGCCGAAGGAGGTCGACGATCTGATTCGCGGCTTCCAGGCGAAGGACAAGGCCCGTCGCGCTGCAACAGCCGCGGCGACCGCCAGCGGCAGCGGTAGCGGCAGCGGCCCTCCGCCGCCGCAGAGCCCGTCGACGTCGGCGTCATCGTCGCGCAAGGCGCCGTCGCCGTCGGTCGGCGGCGGCGGTAGCAGCGTCCACCGCAGCGGCGGCAGCGTCGCGTCGCCGGCGCAGCGCCACTTCTACGACATCTCCTCCGACTCCAGCGACCACAGCGGCGCGGAGCACGCGCGACCGTCGCCGCGGGCGCCCGGCGGCAGCCACGCGTCGCCGTCGACGAGTCGCGCCACCGGCGGCCACCACCGGCGCCACAACGGCGGCCACCACGCCGCCCCGCCGCCCCCGTCGTCCTCGCCGGCGGTGGCGGCGGCGGCAGCGGCGGGACACACGCCACCGGCGCCGCGACACCACAGCGACGCCGACGACGAGTTCGACCGGCGGCCGCCGCCGTCGCAGCCGTCGCCGAGCGCTGCGCCGCCGACGGCGGGCGACGAGGACGACGACGAGGCGCTGGTCGTCGAGGAGGAGATCGTCCCGTCGTTCGCCGAGCGACTGGCGCGGCGCCTGTGGGCGATGCTCTGGCAGCTGCTGTCGCTGTCGCTGTCGCTCGTCTTCCTCTCGTCGGCCGCCCCCGCGACGCGGCGGCAGCGGCTCGACGGCGGCGCCGACGAGGACGACGACGGCGACGAGGACAGCGGCGGCGGCGGCGACGAGGACGGCGCCGACGACAGCGACGCGGCGTTTCTGTACAACGGCCGCCGCCGCGTGGACGACGCCGCCGCCTCCGTCGCGACGGGCCACGCGCCAGCAGCCGTCGCGAGCAGAGCGCGCAGCAGCGGCGGTCGCCGCGCAGCTTCGTCGTCGTCGTCGACGCGGCGGTCGTCGTCAAAGGCGGCGACAGCACCGCGCGCGCCGTCGCGGGGGCTGTTGGCGACGTGGTTCGGCCGCGACGCCAGCGCCGCCACCGCAGCGTCGTCGTCGCCGTCGACGCCGTCGTCGTTCGGACGCGCCACCGCCGCCGACACCGGCGCCGCCGCGGCGCTGCAGTCGCCACCGACCGACGCGGAGCTCTGGCGACACGGCACCGCGTCGCCGCCGGTGTCCAGCGGCTCCGCGCCGCCACGCAGCGGCTACTACGAGGCCCCGCCGCCGCAGACGTCGCAGCCGCCGCCGGACGTGCAGGTGGCCATCGCCATGTCGCGGCAGCAGCAGCAGCAGAACTCGTTCTCGCTGGGCGACCGCCTGCCGCAGGGCGTCGTCTGGCGCTACGTCGACGTGCTGCCGGACACCGCGCGGCCGAACGCCCTCGATGCGCTCGGCACCGCGCCGCCGCTGCGTCCACCGCCCACGTCGACGACGACGACGGCGATGGCCCCGCCGACGTCCGCGGCGCCGACCGACAGCGGCCGCCACGGCACCGGCGGCGGCAGCGGCAGCGGCAGCGGCAGCGGCGCCATTCGACAGCGCAAGCCGAAGCACTACGCGTGAGACACGCGCCTAGGACACACAGGAGACACAGCGGAGGAGGAGGAGGAGTGGCAGGTTATTTACAGTGGTGCGTGGTGTGGGTGCGGGGTGTGGGTGCGGGGTGTGGGTGGGAGTGTAAAGCGAAACGTATAACGAAACAAACGAAACTGACTGGGGCGACGGCCGCGGGGCCGCATAAGAGAGAGAGACGGGCGGCACACGTGGAGACACGGGCGTGTGCCGCGAGCTGGCGAGGTGATAGCGACAGGCCCCGAGGGGGGAGAGAGTGGCGGGGGCTGACGCAAAAATGTACAACTATGAAAGTGAAGAGCGCGTTCAACAGTGGAACTGATGGCAAGAGAATGTACGTGACGCCGCGCAGTGACGACGCGACCCCCTCTGCAGCAGCGATCAACACGTGCGCGAGGGGCGGCGAGAACAAACGACCGCTCGTCAAGGACGCTGGAGCATGCCGCAACGGCGATGCGACCGTCGAGTGGACAGAAGAAACAAATACGAAACAAAACAAAACGAAACAAAAAAGCGAAACGCGCGGCGGCGTTAGGCGGCGGCGGTGTGCTCCAGCGGCGAGGGCGAGCCAGCGCCGGAGGCGGTCGTCGCGGCGACCGCGGTCGTGATGGACGACTTCCGCCGCACCTGGACAGAGGGGCTGTTGGGGTAGGATGCCTGCTGCTGGAGCTTGCGCAGGCGGTTGTAGTAGCGACGTTGCAGGTTGCAGTGCGCGGTGGTGAGGAGACGCGCGGGTCGAGGCGCCTCGACCCGTCTCGCGTCGACCGTTTGGACGGCAGTAGCATCGTCACAGCAGGCGATTTGGCGACAGCGGTTGCGCCATTCCCAGAACTTCCACCAGGCGGTGCTGCTGTTGGTGGCCTTCGAAGGTGCTGCGCCATGCTTCGGTGTGTGGACGAACGGGTGGCGCAGGGCTTGGGCGGCGGTGAGGCGCTTGGAGGCGTCCCAGTTGAGCAGGCCCTCGATCAAATGCTTGGCGAGGGGATGGACCTCGTCGTCCCAGCCGGGCAGCTTCTCGAACGACCGACGGCGCTTCGTGCGTGTCTGAGCCAAGTTGCTGTTGTACACGTTGTTGTTGGCGTTGAACAGCGCCTCGAGGCTCGTCAACGGCGTCTCTCGTTGGGAAAAGGCCACTTGACCCGTGACAAGCTCCACAAACACACAGCCGAGAGCCCACAAGTCGGCGGCGAAGCCGGACGCGTGGTGGTAGACCTCCGGTGCGAGATAGGGCCGCGTACCGATGACTGTTTTCACGACGGCGGTGGGGCTGTCGAGGTGGCAGGAGATGCCAAAGTCAGCCAATTTGACCTGCAGACGAGGCTCCTCGCCCTCGGCCAGCGTGTCGAGATTGTGGTCGCAGAGGATGTTCGACAGCTTCAAGTCGCGGTGCGCGATGCCCATGCGGTGCAGGTACTGCACGGCCTCCAGCAATTGACGGAAGAGGTCCTTAACCAATGCCTCAGAGAGGGTTGGCAAGGCCGCGATGGTGGAGAGCAGATCGCCGCCTCGGGCGCGCTCCATGACGATGTACAAGGTGTCGGCGGTCTCGTGCACTTCGACCAAACGCACCACATACGTCGTATCGCACTGTAAGTGCTGCATGATCGCCAGCTCGTTGGCAATGGCAGTGCGATCGTTGAGCAGGTTCTTGTTCTTCATCTTCTCGTCGTCGTCTTTGCGACCTGGAACGCTGTAGGGAATCACTTTGACGGCGTAGGGGAAGTCTGTCGGTGGTGATTCATTGTCGCAGCTGCTCTTCGGGGCGGCCTCGTACACATCTCCCGACGAACCCTTTCCAAGAAGGGCTCCGAATACGTAAGTATCAGTCAAAACGCCAGCATTCATCGTGGTGGTGGTGTCGGAAGCAACAAGGTATTGTTATGAAGTGGGCTGTTGCAATGTTGCAATGGGTTTTGTATTGTGTTTCTATCGCCACACTACTTTGTAACATGCTCCACCAATCCTAACCGACACTACCTTCGTCTCCATACCAGCTTTTGATAACCCCCATCGACACCTCTCAATTCTCGAAGAGTGCCTCCACCTCGATATGAAAAGTTGGCGGTGGGGAAGGGGGTGTGCAGTGCGCCCGCTGGTGCCGTTGAATCGCTTGGTTCCGTTGAGCGTGGTGGTCCGTTGAGCGCGGCCTCAGCGTTGACCAGACTTTGGGTTGCTTTGGGCGGTTCACAGCATCGTCAGCGCTACGGCATCACACCTACGGCATCACACCTACGGCATCACACCTACATACACTGTATTTTATTCGTAGTTCGCCTCATCTCTCATGTCCCTAAAAAGCAAGGTGTCTGTTGTCAGCAGTAGCATACACATATAAACATGCAAAACAAAAACAACAAGAAGTAAAGATACGTATCGTTCCCTACAATCGTACAATGAATATTCAGTTTGCTTCCGCTCGTCACAGTGCATCAACAAAGAATTAGCACTTAAAATAGCATAAAGAGCAATTTAACACGGCAGATGCTTGTAGTTTGTGTTTGTTTTCACTGTCGAATTTACCTCCTGTACTGTGAGGATCAAGTAACTTGAAGTCGTTCAATCACACGATAAACTGTCGATCTTTCCTCTCTGATGAAGACAAAGAAGAACACCAGCAATCACACATGGAGTTGAAAACGAAGTAAATTAAGACGAAGCTCTTATAGTACAGTACCGAAAATGTGTAATGGCAGACTCCTCGAGGAGCGCCAGCGAACGAGGGAAATAAACTACAAATCGTCACAAGCAGTGAGACGCTCTTTGAATCAAAAGTGCTGACCCATCGCTCATGCGCAGTGACAAGAAAGGAACAAACTGCATGGTCATTGCACGATTGTGGGGAAAAACGACAGGAAAGAACACAACAGCGAAACCGCCCAACCCAACGGGGGAAACTGAAACCAACACGCCTCGTCACATCGGCAAGCGCGACACCGCAACAAGATAAACCGGCTGTCAGTTGATGCTTCGTCTGCGATGGGCGACACCGATCGGAAAACAGGATAACACGACGACACACGGCAGAAATTGATCGCGCGAGCAGATACACACGCGAGCACCCGACGTCTATCTGCGGAACACGGGGACGCTCTTCAACACGTCGTCGTCGTGATCGTCGAGGAACACACCATAACGCTTCGCGCCGGTCTTTGATATAACGTCGCCGGTGTAGACGTAGTGACGTCCGTAGTGTCTGTGTGTCTTCTTCTCCGCTTCTTCCAGCTGCCCCAGCACATTCTCGTCGTAAAGCGATGCCTTCGATGACGACAGTGTCGCGTTCAGGCGGCGGTGGTTTTGCCCTTGTTCCTCAGCTTTGAGCTCTTCATTCTCGGCCGGCAAAATCAGTGACCGGTCCATCGTTCGGGGTGCGGTTGGACGGCCCTGCATTTTGATCTTCAGTGCCGGGTCGTCAGAGTACAGCCACGCGCGCTGAGCAAAACTGTTGTAGCGCGGCTCCGACGTGTTCATCAGCCGCTCACCGCTAAGCCCCGATGTCATACAACCTTTCTCTTTTCGCAGACCACTGCGTCCCATGGCGATCGGTGCGTCAACGCTTCGAAGCTGTTCATCACAGAGGACAGAACACCACATGTTACTCATCGATCAAGGCAAAAACAAACCAGGTTAAAGAAGCACGTACATTTCGAGAATTGCTGCGATTTAAACTGTTCCGTTCCGACTCTTCTTGCACCTCGGGCGGAACGAAATGGTTCACGTACGTCTCCTTGTAAATGCTGCGCGAGGGACCGACAGGAGCAGTCGTTGCACGATGGTCGTCGTCCAAGGAGCCGCGATGCGTGCTGCTGCTCGGAGAGGATGGGCGGGGTGGTGAGAGTCGACCAGAGTTGGACGCAGACCGCATTCCTGACGTCATTGGCCGAGTGGTACCACCGCCCACGGCGGACTCTGGAGGATTTTGCAAAGACGTGAGCGAGAAGCCACTTCTCTGCATAGATTTCTGTAAAATTCGTGTACCGCATTAATGACGAACAACAAGCTCTTGATCGCTACAATGAGAACTTACGAATTTGTTCATTGGCGAGGAGGTCATCTGCCGAATGGCATCCAGAGGAGGCTCTGAGTAGCGCCCCTTGTACTCCGTCGTGAAATACTGCTTCTGCATTTCTTCTCGCATAGCGTTGATGTTCTTTCTGCGCTCATCGCCCCATTTGCCAGCTAACGACTACAGGACAACAGAGGTCAAAAATCTTCACCGCTGTCCGCAGTTGTGCGACGACACTTACTTGGCTTTTGGGTTCATTGGCAAAGATAGTCATGTTCGACACTGATGAAGACTGATAGTGCGATGAAAATAGAATAAAAAGATGTGTGTTTTTCTGAACCAGGTAACCAATTGAACTCTATTGGCGATAGATTGGACACTTCGACTTCCAGTTCCACTCGAAGACACCCAAACCGTCGACTGTCAGCGACAGGGTTGGCGAAACGGTTGTCCGATCTGGGACCTTCTGGGTGTCTGGGACCAGCTTTACAGCAGTGCAGACGAACGCCGAGGTGTCAGTGTGCAGGTGTGCTCCATCGCGAGTGTGTTCGTTCCCCCTTGTCACACTGTCTCGCGGCAGAGGTGGGCTCTTCTTCTTGTTGTCGGCTTGTCGACCCAATAAATGGTATTTCACGGCCCTGACACTTCTTCTATCCAAGCTCATTGTTTGCCTGTCGTATCTCCTTCTATTGGACTTGACCTTTTACGGTGATATTTCAAAGCGGAGAGTGACAGTGCAAGCGGTAGCGACAAACGTTAATTTTTAGTTGTCTCGTCAACAAACGCACTGTCAACAATTTTTATTGCCAACCGTCAGCTTCAATCAATGTTGTTTCAAGTGTGAACAGTATCTTTGCCATGAGAAATAATTTTGGACTGACCATTGACACTGCCAAGGTCAAGTCGGTTCAAGACACACGGACGCCGATACCAGTCGCGTACTTAAGCGGTACGGAATTAACACTGTTGCATCTACCATTTACTTACGCAACGCTCATTACCTTTTGTTGATGGTACAGTGCTGGCGTCATTTGTGGGCATCAATTATTTCTGCTGGAACATCGGCTTGGGCTCCGGTTTCTGGGAATATGTGGTGGCACTCCTCGTGCTATGGACGGCCTTCGTCTGCCAGGCGCTCAGCATGGCTGAAATGACCGGCACGCTGCCCTTCACCAGTAAGCTTTACTTAGCCCATTTCATGTGATTAATGTGCGCTAATCGGGCTGATGGCTGTACAGGCGGGACCTACGCGTTGACGCGTGTCACGATGGGCCCTTGGCTTGGTTTCCTGACGGCGATGTTGGAGATTGCACAGAGCTTACTGTCTTTCGTATTAGGTGTGTGGTATCTCAGCGATCTAATCAGTAACCAAGCCAATGGCGGCGGCGACTTGAAGTTGATCGTGTCGATCCCGCTGCTCTTCGGCTTCTGCATGTTCAACATTTGGATGCAAAAGGAGACGCCCTCCACGTGGGTCTGGATCCTCGTTGGCGCTGGTACGGTGCTCTTCTTGTGGCTGGTGTTTTTCGTGGGGGCAGCGACCAATTTGGACTTCAACACGTTCGCGTTGGAGCCGCTGAACCAGGAGAAGGGCCAGCAGGAGCACAGCATCGTCAACGTCTCCGACAGCATCTGCGTCGCCGTGTGGTCGTTCAGCTTGTTCAATGCCATTCCTTCCATCGCCCCACGCATTCTGACGGTAGGTTCTGCGGTCGTTTGTTTCTCGTCGCTGTGCTGACGCGTCGTTTACCGGTGCCCCCTGTGTCCCTGTGCCGTCCCCCGTAGCCGAAGCAAGAATACCCGAAGCTGTTCCTGACGCTGTCCGTCTTTGCCGTCGCGGTCTCGCTGATCACGGTCTTCTTCACGTGCGCGCAGTCCCCGGGGACGTACGTGCTGTTCAACGAGACCTTTCCGTTGTCGCACGCCTACGCGCACATCTTCCGTCGCACGTTGGACACGTCGTCGAGCGCGGCGTGGCTGTCCCTACCGGCCATCGTCTACACCACGACCTTGCAGCTACGCATCACGACACAGCGATTCGTGTCGCTCTGCGCCTCGGGCCTATTGCCACATGCCACGAAGATCATCAACGGCACCAGTGCGGCCATTCGAGCGACGCTGGTGGCGCTGCGCGTGGTCCACGAGCCGCTGCTGTCGCCGCGGATGACCAACCTCGACGATCTGCTCGCGAACAACGAAGACGTTCTTTCGGTCGGCTCCTTTGGCTATAATGGCACCGCCCACCCGCACACGGACAACGCGGTGTCGCCCAGCGGCAGCAGCCAGCACGCGACGAACGCGAGCCACTCCGGCGAGCGTATCGCCACCCACGGCGCACCGACGAAGGCGCCGTTATCCCCGCCGCTCATCGCCTCGCACCCGCAGCTCCCGCAGCTGTCGCCACCGCCATCGCCGCATAAGGCGTCGCATTCGCCGTCGCATCATCCGCCGTCGGCGGCGCAGCCGGGCGGCGCCATGTCCGCGACGTCCTCGACGAATCTCTTCACCATTTCACCGGTCGTGACGACGCTGTTCGTGGGCTTCTGGTCGCTGTTGTTGTGCATTCTGCTGCGGTATCGCGGCTCGTACTCGCGGTACACGCTGCTGCTGCTGGTGGTGTACTGCACGTTGCTGCTGGGCGTGCTGACGATGTTCACGTACGTGCAGTTCCGCAAGAAGTTCGATTGCCTCGAGACGTTCTTCGCGAACCCGGGTCGCAGCTACACCGCCGTCTACGGGGGCACGGTCTTCTCGGTCGCGATCATGTTCACGATCATCAAGCAGCAGCGAGACGCCCGCGCGGTCATCGGGATGATCTTCTACGTCCTGCTGTGCACCGTGTACTACTTCTACAGTGCGCGCCGCAGCCAGTGCTTCTCGGAGGAGGAGCAGAAGGTCATGTTCGTCGCGTACGTCATCAATGCGAACATCAAAAGCAAATTGCGGCGCCAGTCGTCGATGGCGGCGTTGCGGCGAGAGAACTCGTTGTCGATGCTGCAGCGCACCTCGTCGTTCAACAGTTTGCACACGAGCCGCAGTCAGAAGACCAGCCACAGTCAGCACACGTCGAACGGGCCGCACGGCGGCACGACGCGGTCGACGTCGCCGCGGCCCAGCGGACCGACGTCTTCGTATCGACTCGCCGCGGGGAAGCTGGGTCACCTGCGGCCGTTGTCGCCGTCGACGCCGGACTCGTCCGCCCGCCACCACGCGGCGCCGCTGGCCCGCAACGACAGCGTCACCATCACGAGCCACACGCTGCAGTGCGTCCGCGAACAGGACGGCGAAGGGGCCGAGGCGACCAACGCACCGGGCACCTCCGCGACGAGTCCCCCCGCGGCAACCGCTTCGTCGGTGGCGGCCGCGGACGACGGCGGCCCCGTTCGGCGAGTGTTGGAGCGGCAGAACACGGACGTGCACTACCCCGTCGCGCTGCTGGAGGACGACGCGCCGAACTCGACGACGACGAGCGACAAAAACGACGCGTCGATGGCCGCGTCCGACGGCGGCAGCCTGCGGCCCATCGTCGCGCCGATGGCTCCGCCGTCGCCGACAGCACAGCCGATGGCCGCGTCGCCGCAGCTGCCGGGCAGCGGCGAAGTGTCGCCGATCGTGCAACACGCACTGCAGCTGCCGTTTGGACGCGAAGACTCGACGACGGAGAAGCTCGTGCTTCAGCCGCAGGTGCTGCTGCGGCCGACGACGTCCGACGGCGCCACGCCGCCAGTCGTCGAGCGGCTGCAGCTACCGACCGCCGAGGGCGGCGAAGGCGACGTGGAGAACCAACAGGCAGCGGCGCAGCAGCCGGTCGCTCCGTCAGCGCCGCCGTCGTCGTCGCCGGTGGGTGCGTCGCACGAGAAGCGCGCGTCGTTCCTCGGCTGGATGATCTCGGGCCTCAGCCGCAACCGCATCTACACGATCGCCGACGACGAGCACGAGGCGGACGACCGCAGCTCGCGTCGCACCGCCGCTGGCGCTGCCACTGCGGCGGCGGATCCACCGGCGACCTCGCAGGGCGGCGACGACGTTCGCCGTTTGAGTGACCCGTCGCCGGTCGAGCGGCGTCTGTCCGACGCGGGCGTCCGCGCGGCCGTGCAGGACCGTCTGCGCGAGCTGGGCCACGTGTCCGGCGGAGGCGCCGACGGTGCCGTCGGCGGCAGTCGTCGCGCCAGTCGCAGCAGCCAGCGCGGCTCGTTCACGGTGCCGCAGCCGACGAAGTACTATCGCCACTCGCTCGGCGAGGTCGTCGTCGTGCGGCGACGGTCGTCGACCGCGTCGAGTGTCGGCGGCGGCGGCTTCGGCGGAGGCGGCACGGCGGCGTCGTCGTCGAAGAACAGCGCGAAGAACCTCTCGGCGCTGTTCACGTCGACGCGGTCGAGCGGCACGAACGGCGGCAGTCGCGCGGCGGCCAGCGACTGGCAGATGGAGGACGTCGACGAGCTCGAGGCCTTCCAGCCGCCCGCCAGTCGCAAACAGTCGCGCGACCACACCGCCAGCCGCAGTCGCAGCGGCAGCACGACGGGTAGTGCGAAGGGTCTCCTCGCCGCGCTGCCGCGGCTGTCGCTGCTCGGCGGCGGCAGCCACGCGCACGAGACGCACAAGGCGTCGACGGTGGCCGTGACGCACTCGCACACGGCCGAGACCGACAGCACGCACAGCAACAGCGACGTCGAGGCCGGAGCACCCGCCTCGCAGGCCCCGGCGCCAACGTCACAGCCGGCGCAGCCGTCGCGCGAGGCCGGCGACGCCGCCGAAGAGGACCAGCCGGTCACCGCGCGGCGACACGCGCCCAAGGGCCGCCGCGCCAGTATGCAGGGGCTGCTGCGGCGGTCGATGCACCAGCTGACGCAGCTCGCGACGCAGCTGCTGCCGATGGTGGCCGACGACGTGAGCGAGTTCGAGCAGTACACGCAGGCGTTCGTCGAGACGATGCTGCAGGACATGGGCCCCCTCGACGCCGCCTCTGACGCCGCCGCCGACGGCGGTCAGCATGCGCCGCGTGGCGACAGCTCCGCCGCTGGCAGTGGCGTCCCACCGTCGGCCACCGCGCCACCGGAGACGCAGGCGCCGGCTCTCGCGTCGTCCGCCGCATCGGTCGCCTCCGCCGCAGGCTCCGCGGCCGCGTCGGTGACGTCGCATCCGCTTCAGGCCTCGCCGCCGCCCCTCGACGTGTAACGTCTGCGCTCCGTTCACCCGCCCCGGCCCCTTCGCCGCGTCGTTTCCTTCGTTCGTCTTTCACTTCGCCGTTCGGTTCGTTTCCCTTTCGCTGCGGTTCGTTTCGTTTTTTTCAAATTGGGTTGGTCCGTGTGGTCCCCTTGGCCCCTGCATCGCCCTGTCGCTCCCTGTCGCCCTGCATCGCTCTGGTCAACCCCCCCCCCACCCGTCTGCAATAAAGTCATTTCCTCCCTCTGCGGTCCTTCGAGCGTTGGATATGCCCCCCCCCTCGGCACCCGCGACGGTGTCAAAGCCCCCCCCCAGAGCATATCGCGGGTGCGGCAAGTCTGTGGCCGCGTAGTCTGTCTGTTGGTATCGTTGTCTCCCCTCCTGTGTCCGTGTGTCCGTGGCAGTGTCCGTGGCAGTGTCCGTGGCAGTGTCCATGGCAGTGTCCGTGGCAGTGCCCGCGTCGGTGCCTGCGCCACGGGTGCTGCGGCTGCAGCTGCGGCAAATCGTTGGTTTCCTCTCGTGTGGCGTTTTCGTTGGTTGGTTCACACGTTGACAGGCGCCTCGCGGCGGGCGGAGCGGCCGCGGCTTCGTTGCGCGCGTCCGCCTGCCCCGTCCCCTGTGCCTCCCGTGTCTCTCAGTTCTCGTCGGGGCGCTGCCTGCCCCGCGACCTCTCCTTCTCTCTCTCCCGCCGTCGCCGCCGGCCCCTGCCATCCCGCAGGGCGGCTCGTTTCTCCTCGTTAGATCACTTACACGCCGCCGGGTCCTGGCCCCTTTCCCCACCGCTACCGCGGCCCTTTTGGTTTCGTTTCTTTCTTTTTTGGTTTGGCGTGTGCGATGTGCGCGCGCCGCTGCCGGCTCTCTGACACGGCGAGCGTATATCTTTGTGTGCATTTGTGGCTGCCGCGGTCTATGAACGACCTTTCAACCCCGCTCCAATCCCCGCGCCACCGGCGACGGTAGCACGCGCCGCGAGCGTCGACGGTGCCTCGTTGACGGGGGCGCGTTTTTCTTTCATTTCTTTGTTCTGTTGGCCACCACTTTCCCCGCCGCGCGCAACTGTTTCCCATCGTCCTCTCCTTTTCGTTGTGTTCGTTCGTTCGGTCGCTCGTTCTTCGTGTTCGTTCGTGTGTCCGAGCACTGTCGTTGTGTCTGTTGAGCGCTGCCCGTGTTGGTGGCAGCGCGGGCGAGTGGCCAGTCTCATCGCTGTTGGGTCCCGCCTGCCCGCTCCCCTCCCCCCATTGATTCTTGTCGTTGTTTGCGCGTTTTACCGTCGGCCGCAAGAGCGAGCACGGCCGCCTCTTGTGGTCGCCTCAGTTGTTGTTGCAGCGTTGGTCCTGTGCGGTGCATTGGCCTTCATCGGTGATCGATGGCCGCGGCGCCGTCCGCGCGCCGTCGTCGTATTGTATTGTTGTGTCTGCCGCCCTGTCGTGTGTAAGAAAAGTAAGAAACTATTCCCGAGTCGATCCGGTGCGGTGTGGCAGGCGTCGGTTTATCGCCGGTGGAGTCGGTTGCAGGTTACAGGGACGGTGGCCGTCCAACGAGGGGACAGCGTAGCTTTACAGTATGTACAGAGGGTGGGGTCTCAAGAGAGAGAGAGAGGAAGCGCAGAGACTGTGCAGGGCCTAGAAGTGGTCCTTGGCGCTGGTGTCTTCGTCGTGTAGTCAATCGCGACGGAAGCTGCGGAAGACGGGTCGGCGCGACTTGAGCATCACTTGCGCGATGGGGAAAATGATTCCTGCCGATGAGCAACCACACAGAGAGAAAAGAAATACGTGTGAGGCAAGCACGACTCCATCACGGTGCAGAGAGTGGGGGCAATTTACCGACGAGGATTAGACAGGCTCCCACGAGGTAGGAGGTCGACGTGTACTGCACACTGGCCAACGACATTCCGACACTTTCACAGGCGGAACAGATCACAATACAATAGAACTGACTGAATCGGACCCAGGAGCACTGTTCATTTGTGCGAAACCCAACGAGAATCGCATCAAATCCGCTGCCCAAGCCAAAGAGACCCAGCGCGGCGACCGACTCCAACGGCGCCCCAGATGAATCCCAGATCACCCAAAGTCTGCGATGGAGCACGACGACGACGACGACGACCGATCGATCGATCGATGAGAGGCGGTCGTTCGGTCGTTGGCTTCGATCGAAAAACGGGCCTGTGGGTGCTCTCTAGGGCATGCCAGTGGCTGATATAATCCGAGAGTAATGTGGGACGTTGTGGTTCATGTTGTAGCCGCCGCGACATTGGTCGCCTTGGTCTACTGCAGCTTCGAGAACGGCTACCAGAACGACTTCACCTTCGACGATCACCTCGCCATCGAAGGCAACGGCGATGTGGACATTAATAACCAGCCCTTTCGACACCTGTGGTTCAGCGACATCTGGGGGAAGGACCTGTTGGCGCACGACTCGCACCGCAGCTACCGACCGCTGCTCATCGTCATTTTCCGCTGGCTCTACACGCAGTCGAAGGGGGCGCCCTTGTTTCGGCTGGTCTCCATCTCTGCTCATGGTGTTACGACGGTCCTCGTCTACGGCTGGGCACTGACGCTGCTGAAGCCCAGTGTGGGCAGCCGGTGGGACCGCCGCCTGGTCGCCTGGTCGACTGCGGCACTCTTCGCCTCGCACCCGATTCACGTGGAGGCCGTCACAGCTGTGGTGAACCTGGCAGAGCCTGCTTCTGCCTTCTGCATCCTGCTGGGCTACCTCTGCTTCCATTCGTCGCTGCTGTCGAGCCGCAGAGGCGGTGCGCCGTGGCACGTCCTGTGCAGCTGCGCCTGGTGGATCGCCGCGGTTCTGGCGGCGCTGCTGAAGGAAACAGGCATCCTCGTCGCATTGATGCCGATCGTTTACGTCTTGGGGCGGTGGACGGTGACCGCGTGCGGTCGGCTGTGCGGCTGCCGCGCCGCAGCGAGCACCAGCGGTGCCCTGTCGACGCGGCTGTCGCTGTGGTGGCTGCTGCAGTCCACCGCGTATCTCTACCTGTACTTCGCCATGCGCAGTCTCCTGGTGAACCCCCAGCGAGAGACGTTGTTAGCTTCGCCAGCGCTGCTGGCGCAGTTCGTTGCGCAGTTTTTGTGGCGGCGCGAGGGCGACTCGTACCTCAACGCGAGTCAGCTGCTGCGCCGCGCGGAGAACCCGTTCGCCTTCCTCACCGACCGCGCCACGAAGGTCTACTCGATGCTGTACCTGTACTTCCGCTACGTCTACCTGCTGCTGTGGCCGCGCGAGCAGAGCCCCGAGTACTCGTACGACTGCATCCCCGCGGTCGGCGACCCCGCCGACGTGCGCCTCGTCACCGCCGTCGCCACCATCGGCGCCATCGTCGCCCTCGGCGTCTATTCCTGCGCGCTGCTGTTGCGATCGCCACCATCGGTGACCACGCCGTGTCCATCAGTGGCCGCTGAGGCCACTGAGACCAGCGACACCGACGCTAGCAGCGCCGCCGCCGCCGCCAACACGACGGCCGCCTCAGCCGCTGCCGCCTCAGCCGCTACCTCTGCCGCTGCCGCTGCCGCTGCCGCTACATCAGCCGCTGCCGCAGCGCCGACGTCAGCGCGAGTGACGCCAGCGGACGCCGCCTCAGCGGACTCGGCGCTGTTCGAGGGCCTCGTGTGGCTGGTGATTCCGTTCGCGCCGCTGACGGGCGTCGTGTTCACGCTGGGCACGCTGCTGGCCGAGCGGCTGCTGTACCTCTGCTCGGTGGGCTTCTGCTTCGTCCTCGCGCTGCTGCTCTTCCGCCTCTGCGACGCCGCCGCGACCGCCGCCGCCGGCCGCCACCCGGCGACGCGGTGGACGACCCGCGGCGTGTTCTTCGCGGCGATCGCCGGCCTCGTCGCGTGGTACACGACGCAGACGCGCGCGTACAACGTCGTGTGGCAAGACGACGCGCACCTGTTTCTGCACGCGGTGGCGGTCTGTCCGCGCTCGGCGAAGAGCCACCTGCAGGTGTCGAAGCTCTTCTCGAACGCGGGGTACCTCGACGAGGCGTGGCGCCACCTGCAGCAGGCGAAGGCCATCGACGCCGCCTTCTGCGACGTCCACCTGCAGGAGGCCTTCATCCTCCTCGGCCGCAACGCCACCGCGACGCTGCCGCCCGATGCGCCGTCGCCTGCTGCGCACATCAAAGCGACGTACCGGCGCTCGGCGTCGGCGTCGGCGTCGTCGCCGCTGGCGCTCGACGTCGGCGCCGGCGACTTCATGACGCGCGTCGCGCAGGCGATTCGCGCGCTGCAGCGGTCGATCGGCTGCGTCTACACGAACCACCAGGCGCTGCGCATGTTGACGCAGCTCTGGGACCTGCAGCAGATGGCCGCCACGCCGCAGGTCGCCGCCTACGTCGGCGTGCCGCTCGCGGTGTACCGCGCGCAGCTGCTGCGGCGCCAGGCGCGTCAAGCGGCGGCCATCGGCCTCGACGTCGTCGCCGTGCACAAGTTCCTCGACGCCGCCACGGCGCTCTTCGACCACGCGGCGTCCTCGGCGCCCGCGGCGCGGCGCTACGAGGCGAAGGCGCTGCACGTGCTGGCGCAGGCGCGGCGCGTCCTCCGTCGCTACTTCGACGTCGACGCGCCGCGGCGGCCGAGCGGCGGTGCCGGCGACGACGACGCTGCGGCGGCGGCGACGGTGGACGAGGCGCAGTGGCAACTGCTGACGGGGCTGCGCTGCCGCGCGGCGACGCTGAGCGGCGCGGTGCGGTCGATGTGGATGGAGCAGCAGCGCGGCGCCGTCGACCGCGCGGCGAACGCGACGGCCGCGGCGACCGCGACGGCGCTGTGGCGGCAGTGGCAGGCGGGCGCGCTGCGGGTGGCGCACGACCTCGCGACGGCCGCGACGGACGCGCACTGCGTCGTGCACGCGCTGGCGACGGACGCCAGCGGCTGGGAGCAGCTGCGCGTGGGCGCGGCGCACACGGCGAAGTGGCTGCAGGAGCTGGAGCAGCAGCGCGCCACCGCGACGCTCGTCGCCATCGCCAGCGGCGACAGCAACAGCGACGGCGACAGCAACGGCGACGGCGGCGCGATCGACGGCGTCGCGGCCGTCTACCGCAGCGACTTCGCGCGGCTCTTCGACCGGTCGCAGGTGTTCGCGCAGCGTCGCACCGACGACCGCGCGGCGGCCGCGGGTCGTGTGGCGACGCTGCCGACGTGGCGAGCGGCGCTGCCGTACGAGGTCGACAGCGTCGTGCCGCTGGCGGCGGCGTATGCGCGCGCCGTGCAGCTGGCGACGCTGACGCAGGACGACGTCGCGGCGCAGGCGGCGCGGTTCCGCGTCTTCGCGCAGCAGCTGCGCGCCACCGACGACGGCACCGCCGCCGTGGCCGCCGCCGTGGCAACGGACGCGACAGACGCGGCGATGGCGCCGGCGACGCTGGTGGCGCTGCTGCAGGGCGAACAGGCGGCGCGGCGACAGACCGCGCGTCTGCTCACGCTGGCCGTGCAGCGCCACTACCTCCACCGCCGCTTCCACCTCGCCGCGTACTACGGCGGCCTGTTCCTGCTGCAGGAGCTGCTCGCCGTCGTCGCCTGGACGCCCGCCAGCGAGGCGCCCGCGGCCGTCGGAGGCGCTGCGGCTGCCGCGGCGTACGTGGCGGGGCTGCAGCGCGAGTACCGCGCGCGGTCGCTGCGGCTGTGGCACGCGCAGGGCGAACTCGACCGCGTCGCCGAGGTCGAGCGCCACCGGCTGCAGTGGCAGCGCGCCGCTGTCGACGACGACGCCACCGCGGCGGCCGCTGCGACGACGGCGGCGACGCTGACGCCGCTGTTCGCGACGCCGCTGGCGCCGGCGGCGGCGGCGAACGCGACGGACGCCGTCGGGCTGCCGGCGAGCTCGGGCGGCGCCACCACGAGGCGCACCACGTCGCGCTGTGGCGACACGCGTTGCCGCTGCGTGAGCTGCTGCGCGTGTTGCAGACGCCGACGCACATGGCCGCGCTGCTGGCGACCGCCGCGCCCGACGCGTCCGACGCGTCCGGCGGCTGGCTGCACGGCGAGCGGCTGCACGTGCGGCTCGCGGAGATGCGCCAGCTGCTGGACGACGCCGCCTTCTGCACGAACCTCTTCTGGTACACCGACGCGCTGGCGGGCGTCAGCGGCCTGTACGACGCGCCGGACTACGCCGCGGGCGTCGCGGACCTCCTGCAGCTGTATCGCCTCTGCGCGCTGCGCCACCCGTCGACGCTGCCCACCGACGCCGACGATGCGCCGAGGGCCCACGCGAAGAAGGCGACGAAGAAGAAGGCGACGAAGAAGGCGCAGCCGACGGCGCGCGACGGGCCGCAGTTCACGCGGCTCTTCGCGTCGCTGCCGGAGGAGTCGCTGCTGCGCACCGTCGAGGGCTACGTCGAGGCGCAGCTGCAGCCGCTGCTGCGACGAGAATACGACGCCATCGCCGACACCAGCGCAGCGACGTTGGCGGAAGGCGGCGTGGCGGCGGCGCACGCGACGCGGATGGCCCGCATGACGCGCATTCTGCCGGTCGCCGTCGTCGACAAAACCGTCGGCGAGTTCCGCGCGGTCGCCTGCCAGCTCGGCAGCCGCGTGCCGGGCATCTGCGCCAGCAGCATTGCCCAGCAGCAGCCTGCGGACGTGTCACAGTCCGCGCGAAACGATGCGCTATAACCGAACACGAGGCGCCCCACAGTACATTAGGATAGGTGCAACTGTATGAGAGTAACCGGTGAAGTCGACCACCGAAAACGTCCACTACCTTGTCACCGACACACTTTTCCCTCGTTTTTCCGCGATTTCCCGCCGCCCGCGTCGTTTGAATTCGAAGCCGCCGGAGAGTCGGCGATAGCCCGCGATCCTGGCGGCGATCAATGCTCGAGTGCGTATTCCGTTCCGCCGCGATCAGACATTTCAGGCTTCTTTCTCGACATCTCTCCACACAGCCGCCACGATGGACGCCTCGGATGCAGAGCCGACCGCGAACGAGAAGCTGATCGAGGAGGAGTATCGCGTGTGGAAGAAGAACGCTCCGTTTCTGTATGATGTGAACCTGACGCATGCGTTGGATTGGCCGAGTTTGACGGTGCAGTGGTTGCCTGAGGAGGGCAAGTCGGCGTCGGCGGCCGACCTGGTGAACCACAAGTTGATCTTGGGCACGCAGTCGGACGAGTCGGCGGAGGCCGAGGCCAACTATTTGATGATCGCCGACGTGTTGTTGCCGAGTCCGGACGCACCGGTGGATGCGCGTAGCCACAACAAGGAGAAGAACGAACTGGGCAACTACGCCGGCACGCTGAGCAAGGTGCAGGTGAAGGTGAAGATCGTGACGGAGGGCGACGTGCACCGCGCGCGGTACCAGCCGCAGAACTCGTTCGTGGTGGCGGTGAAGTCGCCGAAGCCGGACGTGCTGGTGTTCAACTACTCGAAGCACCCCTCGCTGCCGCCGGACTCGGTGTGCCGTCCGCAGTTCCGGCTGAAGGGCCACACGGACGGCGGCTACGGCATCGCGTGGAACCCGCTGAACGCGGGTCTGTTGGCGTCGGCGAGTGCGGACGGCAGCATTTGTCTGTGGGACATCAAGGAGGCGGCGACGGAGGTGGCGGCGCTGCACACGTTCCGCGGCCACACCGGGGGCGTCGAGGACGTCGACTGGTCGCGCCACCACGCGTCGATGTTCGGCACAGTGGGCGACGACGGCCGCATGTTGATCTGGGACCTGCGCGACTCGGGCGCGGCGAGCGGCAGCGACTCGTCCGTCGCGACGGGCAAGCCGCGCTTCGACACGCTGGCACACAACGAAGACACAAACTGCATCGCCTTCAACCCGCACAACGAGACGCTGGTGGCGACGGGCGGGTCGGACGGCGTGGTGAAGCTGTGGGACCTGCGCAACCTGTCGCAGAGCATGCACGAGTGCATCGGACACAAGGAGGGCGTGTACCAGCTGAGCTGGTCGCCGTTCGAGGAGGCGGTGTTGGCGTCGAGCGGCGAGGACCGCCGCGTCATCATTTGGGACACGCGGCGCATCGGCCAGGAGCAGGACCCCGAAGACGCCGAGGACGGGCCGCCCGAGCTGCTCTTCGTCCACGGCGGTCACACGGCGAAGGTCTTCGACTTCTCCTGGAACCAGAACTACCACTGGTGCATGGCGTCGGTGGCGGAGGACAACGTGCTGCAGGTGTGGCAGGTGGTAAGTGCGCGGCGCCGGTCGACGAGGACGCGTGGCGAGGTGGTGGCTGAGACGCGGTGTGTCTGTGTGTGTGGTACAGGCGGAGAGCATCTACGACGACGGCGAGGACGAGGACGAGTCGCAGGCGGGCGACGCGGCGACGGGCAAGAAGGCGGCCGACGAGGTGGCGGACGAGGACCTGGAGGACGACGACGAGGTGGACCGCCACCGCCAGAAGCGACAGAAGCACTGAGCGTCGCCGTCGCCGAGCCCGTGTGTCGCGGAGCCTCTCATCCGTCCAGCACTGTCGTGCAGTATATATTCGTGTGTGTGATCGTTGCTGCCGTGGCTCTGGCAGCCTGTAACATAGGCCCTAATTTGTTTCTTGTGTGTCGCTGTCGCTGTTGCGTCTCATGTTCGACGTTCAGCGGCGGTGTCTGTTACGATAACGATAGGCGGCCGAGCGAGCGGTGGAGACCGGACAGGACCCTGGTCGTGGCCAGAAGCGGATAACACGTGCGGCGACGTCTGGCTCATCGACGCCCTCGAGGAAGCGCAGATCACTCACCGGGACGGCGACACGTCAGCGAAACAAACGAACAAACTTAGGGTCTATGTTACAAGCTATGGTACAAACACGTATACACACTGCACGACAGTGCTGGACGGATGAGAGGCTCCGCGACGCACGGGCTCGGCGACGGGGCGACGCTCAGTGCTTCTGTCGCTTCTGGCGGTGGCGGTCCACCTCGTCGTCGTCCTCCAGGTCCTCGTCCGCCACCTCGTCGGCCGCCTTCTTGCCCGTCGCCGCGTCGCCCGCCTGCGACTCGTCCTCGTCCTCGCCGTCGTCGTAGATGCTCTCCGCCTGTACCACACACACAGACACACCGCGTCTCAGCCACCACCTCGCCACGCGTCCTCGTCGACCGGCGCCGCGCACTTACCACCTGCCACACCTGCAGCACGTTGTCCTCCGCCACCGACGCCATGCACCAGTGGTAGTTCTGGTTCCAGGAGAAGTCGAAGACCTTCGCCGTGTGACCGCCGTGGACGAAGAGCAGCTCGGGCGGCCCGTCCTCGGCGTCTTCGGGGTCCTGCTCCTGGCCGATGCGCCGCGTGTCCCAAATGATGACGCGGCGGTCCTCGCCGCTCGACGCCAACACCGCCTCCTCGAACGGCGACCAGCTCAGCTGGTACACGCCCTCCTTGTGTCCGATGCACTCGTGCATGCTCTGCGACAGGTTGCGCAGGTCCCACAGCTTCACCACGCCGTCCGACCCGCCCGTCGCCACCAGCGTCTCGTTGTGCGGGTTGAAGGCGATGCAGTTTGTGTCTTCGTTGTGTGCCAGCGTGTCGAAGCGCGGCTTGCCCGTCGCGACGGACGAGTCGCTGCCGCTCGCCGCGCCCGAGTCGCGCAGGTCCCAGATCAACATGCGGCCGTCGTCGCCCACTGTGCCGAACATCGACGCGTGGTGGCGCGACCAGTCGACGTCCTCGACGCCCCCGGTGTGGCCGCGGAACGTGTGCAGCGCCGCCACCTCCGTCGCCGCCTCCTTGATGTCCCACAGACAAATGCTGCCGTCCGCACTCGCCGACGCCAACAGACCCGCGTTCAGCGGGTTCCACGCGATGCCGTAGCCGCCGTCCGTGTGGCCCTTCAGCCGGAACTGCGGACGGCACACCGAGTCCGGCGGCAGCGAGGGGTGCTTCGAGTAGTTGAACACCAGCACGTCCGGCTTCGGCGACTTCACCGCCACCACGAACGAGTTCTGCGGCTGGTACCGCGCGCGGTGCACGTCGCCCTCCGTCACGATCTTCACCTTCACCTGCACCTTGCTCAGCGTGCCGGCGTAGTTGCCCAGTTCGTTCTTCTCCTTGTTGTGGCTACGCGCATCCACCGGTGCGTCCGGACTCGGCAACAACACGTCGGCGATCATCAAATAGTTGGCCTCGGCCTCCGCCGACTCGTCCGACTGCGTGCCCAAGATCAACTTGTGGTTCACCAGGTCGGCCGCCGACGCCGACTTGCCCTCCTCAGGCAACCACTGCACCGTCAAACTCGGCCAATCCAACGCATGCGTCAGGTTCACGTCATACAGAAACGGAGCGTTCTTCTTCCACACGCGATACTCCTCCTCGATCAGCTTCTCGTTCGCGGTCGGCTCTGCATCCGAGGCGTCCATCGTGGCGGCTGTGTGGAGAGATGTCGAGAAAGAAGCCTGAAATGTCTGATCGCGGCGGAACGGAATACGCACTCGAGCATTGATCGCCGCCAGGATCGCGGGCTATCGCCGACTCTCCGGCGGCTTCGAATTCAAACGACGCGGGCGGCGGGAAATCGCGGAAAAACGAGGGAAAAGACTGGAGGAGTGTGTCGGTGACGCCGTGGGACGTTTCAAGTTTGTGCACGGCGACGTCGTCGTCGGGTGCGGCTTTTCAAAATCGGGCACCGCGACGATCGCTTTCCGCTTTGCATTATTTGGTCTATTGCCGATTTAGTCGTCCTCGCTGGTGTCATTCTTGTGAAGAAGGAGTCACCATGGACGCTCCCGATACTGACTTGTCAGTGAATGAACTGGCGAAGTTGTTGGGGTCGATCAACGAGAGCGACGCCGCTCCTCGTTCGTCGTCACTCCCAACACGACGAAGTTATATCCCGTCATCCGCTGCCCCTACTGGTGGTGCACCTTCTGCCCTGCGGTCCACTGCCGCTCCTTCGTCTGGGGCCTCTTCAGCAGCTGCATTGCTCCAAAAGGTACCCGTTGAATTCTCTGTGCGTCCCTGACCCTACCTCTCAACACAATTCGCTCTTCAGACACTAGATCGCGCGAAAGCCTCTGATGTCCGCGAAAGCCGTGAGGGGCGTTTGCCTTCATCTACAAGCAGCGCGTTGGGCGCTGATGACGGTCTGCGACGTTTTCAGACGACTGTCTCGGTCACGACGTCGACCGAAATCCCACGTTCAGCGTATGGCGGCGAACGTGCCAGTTCCCTACCGTCTGTGTCGGAGTCTGAGCCCGAATCGTCATCGGACCGGTCGTGGATGCGCAGCAAAACCTCGACGACGACGTCCGCGACGCAGCCAGCGACGGCACCGGCCGCGTTCCAGGACACCGTCGACTTCAACGTCGTGCGCTTCAACACGGAGTACTCCTTCCGCAATAAACAGGGGAAATACCTGCAGACGGTGATGGAGGACCTGAGCGATCGCGACGACGCGTCGGTGGTCACCTTCTCGTCGGTGGCCGAGTCGGTGTCGTCGCGGCTGCGCAACGGCGCCGCGACGGTGCCGCAGAACACGACGATCTACCTGCTGGGCGCGGACGGCCAGGGCATCGGCGAAGTCACCGACGCGCTGCAGTTCGTCAACTTAGAGCAGAAGGACTCGACGGCGCCGCTGATGTACGGCGCCACGGTGGCCATCAAGTCCGCCGCGGCGAAGGAGAGGTAAGCCGCCCGCCGCCCGCCGCCCGCCACACGGCGGTGACCCCGCGTTTGATGCGTCCGCTGACACCGCCGTCTCGTAGATTGCTGGGCATCAAGGACGGCAGCCGCATCGGCTTCTGGCGCCACTTCGTCGGCGAAGGCGAAAAATGGATCGTGACGAAGGCGGTGGGCGCGGCGCCGCTGACCGGCTGCAACGGCGTCACGGTGCCGCTGACCTCGCTGGGCGTCGAGGACGTCTCCGCGCGACACACGCGCTTCGTCCGCGTCGGCGACGCCATTCTGCTGCAGACGAAGAAGTCCGAGCACTACCTCTCCGTGCAGGACGTCTTCGCCGCCGCCGACCCCGGCGGCAGCGGCGGCAGTGGCGGCGTCGAGGCCATCAAACTCATCTACAAAGAGCGCGGCGGACTGCTCGGCGCACACGAGGCCCTAGTGCTCGAGCACTTCGGCACGGTGCCGCTGCCGGCGTGGCTGACGTCGCGGCCGTATCTGTCGGGGCAGATGCTGCAGGTGCCGGCGAAGTTCGCGCAGCCGTCGAGCGACACTGAGCAGCGCGTCTTCGCCTCCTCCGGTGCGTCCTCCGCCGCGACGACGTTTCTCTCGACGTATCGCGCGGAGAAAGAGCGCCAGCAGCAACAGGCACAGCCCGATCACGCCTCCGCCGTCCTCTCCTACGCGGAGATGAAGAAAGTGAAACCGCTCGGCCAGTTCACCGTCGCGGAGCAGCAGGCGATGCTCATTCGCGACCTCCTCTGCGCCTGCATGGGCCTCAACGGCACCTACGTCCGCGCCTTGCCGCACAGCCTCGCGCTCCAACGTCACACTCTGCTGCCGCCGACGGTGTTTTCGCCGGCGAATTGGGGCAAAGTGGCGGACCTGGCGTTCGCGTTTCTGGTGCTCCCGGCGAAGGAGGACCTCAGCGAGGCCGCCATCGACGTGACGGCGCAGGGCGACCGCTCGCTGCTCAACCAGGTGGCCGACGTGCTGCCCTTCTGCACGATGCTGCTGCACCTGCGCGATTTCGTCGCGACGCAGGCGCAGTACGACTACGGCGTCGTGTCGCACGCCTTCGTGCGGGCGCTGCGGCGCCTGCTGCAGGAGTTCGACGTGCTCGTCTGCCAGCTGGAGCACCTGCACAACCAGCGCAAGCTCACGCTGCAGAAGCTGCTCTTCTTCCTGCAGCCCAGCCGCCGCATGATGCTCGTCCTGCACCGCGTCTGCTGCGGCTCCAGCGCAGCCCTCGGCAGTGGCAGCAGCAGCGGCGCGACCGACCGCGGCGCGCGCGACCTCATCGGCGGGCAGCTGCTGCAGCACCTGTGTCAGCAGTTGCAGGCGCAGGGCGACGCGCAGGCGAAGCAGCTCGTCGCGTCGCTCGTCGCGGAGACCGCCGCGCCGTTCCTTCAGATGATCGCGCACTGGATCTACCGCGGCGAGCTGCACGACCCGTACCACGAGTTCATGATCGAGGAGGACGTCTCCGTGCGCAAGGAGGCGCTGCAGGCCGACTTCAACGCGCAGTACTGGGACCACCGCTACACGCTGCGGCCGCGACACATCCCGCTCGCGCTCTTCTCGATGGACACGGCGCAGCGCATCCTCATGACCGGCAAGTACCTCAACGTCGTGCGCGACTGCGTCGGCGACGCGGTGCTGTCGCAGGCCGCGCAGGACGCCGACGTCTTCGGCGACGACGGCAGCGACCGCGACGCGGCCGACGACGACGGCGACGACGACGCGGACCAGTCGCTGCGGCGCGACAGCGGCGACGAGGGCGACGACCAGACGCTCGCGTCGCTGGTCTCGTCGCCCGGCGGTGGGCGCGGCGGGCGCAGCTGGGCGCGCGGTCGGGCGACGTCGCCGGGCAAAGCGGCGGCGGCTGGTGGCGGCGCTGGGCGACGCAGCCGTCGAACGGGGCGCCGCGGCGGCCGGCGTCGCGGGCGACAGACGATCGTCCTGCCGAAGGCGAAGACGCTCGCCATCGACATCGACGCGCTCTGCGCCTCCTACGACGGCACCGCGGCCGCCGCGCCGCGTACGTCGGCGCTGAACGACGACGGCGGCGACGCGGACGACGGTGACGACCTCAGCAGCGTCGGCGACGACGACCACGACGACGGCCCGGCGCACAAGGCGACCGAGTCGCTGCTGACGGCGATCGAGGCGACGTACCGCTACGCGTCGCAGACGCTGCTGGCGCTGCTCGAGCGACGCTACGGCCTCCGCAGCCACTTCCACTCGCTGGGGAAGTTCTTCCTGCTGGAGCACGGCGACTTCTTCATCCAGTTCATGGACATGGCGGAGACGGAGCTGCGCCGCGAGGTCTCCGACATCACCTTGTCGCGCCTGCGCCACCTGCTGTCGATGGCCATTCAGACCTCCACCGTCGCGCAGGACGCCCACCGCGATGCGTTGTCGTGTTCGCTGGCGCCGCACAACCTGATCCAGCACCTGAACCTGATCCAGATGGCCGGCGAGCTGTCCTCCGCCACCGGCGCGACGGCGGCGTCGTCCTCGTCGTCCTCGTCCTCGTCGCTGGCCGGCGGCGCGAAGCAGCAGCAGCAACAGTTCTCGTCGATGCTGGCGCAGCCGACGCAGGGCCTCAAGGGCATCGAGGCGCTGCAGCTGGAGTACTCGGTGACGTGGCCCGCCTCCATCGTCTTCTCGCGCCGCGCCGTGACCAAGTACCAGCTGCTGTCGCGCCTCTTGTACTTCTCGAAGCACGTCGAGCGGCGCCTGCTGCACGCCTGGCAGGGCCAGCAGTACACGCGGCTGCTCTCCGCGTTGGCGCGCCGCAACACTCCGCAGAGTCGGCCGCTGGCGATGATCCTGCGTCTGTCGTACACGCTGCGCCACCGCATGCTGCACTTCCTGCAGAACCTCGTGTACTACATGACGCTGGAGGTGATCCATCCGCGCGTCACGCAGCTGCTGAGCGACGTCGCGCAGGTCACCGACATGGACCGGCTGCTGGAGATCCACGAGAAGTTCATCGACGGCTGTCTGCGCGAGTGTCTGCTGGCGTCGCCCGAGCTGCTCAAGGTGCTGACGAAGCTGATGACGACGGCGCTGCTCTTCGCCGACCACATGGTCTCGCTCATGGACACCTGCCACCGCGTCGTCAGCATCACGCCCATCTCCGCCACGCTGCTCAGTGGCGCGGCCGCAGCGGCGGCGGCGGCGGCAGCCCACAACAACGGCGTCATCACCGTGTCGACGTCGCCCCTCGAGAAGAAGCGCTCGTTCTCGCAGAAGCACAAGGACAAGGACGACGGCGACTCGGCCGCGCAGTCCGACGCCAACAAAGAGGACGCCATTGCGCTCGCGCGGCATCGTCAGATGCAGCAGCAGCGCCGGCAACGCCACGCGATGCAGACGGAGACGCTGCAGCAGGAGATGTCGCACGAGGCCTGCCACCGCGTCTTGACGAAGTTCGCGACCACCTTCGACAGCCAGCTGAAGGAGCTGCTCGACGGCCTCTGGAACAACGCCTACCGCCAGCACGCACAGCTGGCCAATCTCTGCGTGCGGCTGGACTACAACGGCTTCTACTCCTCCGAGTTCGCCACGTGAGTTCCTCTCGCCGTCCGAGTGCCTTCTGCCTATCGACGTAGACTGCTGCAGCCGCCCTCACCTTGTACATGAATCATAACTAACTAACGCTCAGTTCGCCAACGATCGCTATGGAGACGGACGGATCTTTGATGTATTACTGTTACAGGGCAGAGTGCTCCATGCGAGGGTCTGTTCGTACAGTTAAATGGATGGCGCACGCAAAGGGCGTGCCAGGGCACAGACAAAGGCGTAGACTCCGTCGGCACCACCAACGGCTTAGCCATCATCTTCTCCGTCCGCAACACCAACGGCTTCGCCACGACATCTCCGTCGCCATTGGCGACAATGGTGTTGACGACGTAGACGATGATGGCGAAGCAGTTGGTGTTGCTGACGGAGAAGACGACGGCGAAGCCGTTGGTGTTGCCGACGGAGACGACGATGGCGTAAGGACGAAATAGAAGTTGTGGAAATAGAAATAGAAATGGAAAAGGAAAGTATAATAGGTAAAAGGGAGGGGGGACTTTCAGAACTCATACGGTTGGAATTGCGCTCCTTGGCCACGAGGGACAAGGTGATCTTCTATGAGAAGACAGCGGTTGGCAGTCGAAACCGCCGAGACACGCTGTCTCTCGAACATCCCGTTTCACGCAACCAACTTCCCCAGATCATCATTCCGAAAGAGGTTGTCTAGTTTGGAAAAACTGAGACTTGGGTATATACTATAAACAGATTCTGTTCAAGTATGATCATGTTTTTCCCGGTGTGTGCGCCAGCGTATGTATACTCTCCGCCAAAGTTGGACCGCACCGGCAGAACTGCAGAAATTATCACTGTATGGTCGCCGCTATACGGTCGACCGCTGGACCGTATGGCGACAAGGGGGCGGGCGTTTCACAGGCTGCGCCTGGGCGGCTGTCTCTCCTTCCTATCGCCAATCTTTTCTTCGCTGGACCACCTTCAGTTGAGCTTTCGAGGTTCTTTGCAGTATCTCTGCTTACAGTAGTAGTCTTAGCGGCCCTGAACTGATAAATTTCGTTATAGTGGGTTCATACGCGTCTCGCAGCTGCTGAAAATTTTTCTTTGTTGACGCCAATCGAGCAAAGAATCTGGATAGACGATGTTTGCACGTCCTCATAAGATATCGCCCAATGTCCGCTATGGACAGGAAACGGACCACACATTCACCAAAATTGCCATTCCACTTCTCGAAAAGACCAAGCTGAAGCAATCTGGACACGATGATAGTGCTATGGACACCCCGAAATCGACGTCTTCGACACGCACCGGCGACAGCTTATCGTATTCGACCAATTCTAACGACCACACCCGCATTCCTCGGTCATGTTCTCGCCGAATGTACCGAGTAGTCTCTTACAAGGAGGATTCGTCGGGCAAGAAGGTCATCTTCGACCCTTTGGATGGCAAGCCGTTCTCCATCGGTCCCGGCTTCGTAAACCGCGTGTCCAACAACGTGGTTCTGTTCGAAACGAAGAAGGGTGCTTTGAGCGAGCGCTATCCATTCAATCAGTGTGGGGCTGCTAAGTCCGGTAACGGACATTTCCCTCGAGTGTTGATTGCCTTCGGTAAGTGCGATGCCTGCGACGTCGCCCGTTGCCAGTAACTAACCCTCGTCAACAACGAACGTCGATGACACAGATGCTTGGGGAGACGTCAAGAAGCGCTACGGTGGAGCTCCATCGCTGACAGTTGAATTTGCGAAGGCCATGAAGATCGTCGAGTTCCTCGACCCTCCGCACCCGGTGCCGAAGCGTCTCTGCGACCGCTACGTCGAACCATTCTTCTACACGCCCGCCGACAGAGCTCCTCCGAACCGTCTGCGATCGTCAAAACACTTCAAAATCAACAAATTCTTCACCGCCGATGCCCACGAAGACGCGCCAGAGACGACTTCGCCGCCGCAGTCGCCTGTGCAAATGAGCAAGCACGGACACTCGCCGGGCAAGGTCCATCCTGGCGTCTAACGAGCCAGCTTCGCTCTACGCTGCTTGTCACCCAGCAGCTGACCAGAGACTATGGTTTTTCTTTGCTACATCGTGCGATTGATCGTTGTTTGTGCGTGTGCATTTGTTTATCGATCGATTTGTTTTTTCTTCTCTGTTCTGCGGTTTTGTTTGTTGTTGTTGATTTCACATCGATGAATTGTAGCGCGTTTCATTCGCGTAACATGTAGCATGTAGCACGTAGCCTGTAAGAGTCACAGGGGCGGGGATTCGCTTCCCCGCCTGAGGTGGGCCTCGTTCGGCAGGAACTGCGTGCCAGAAGGTACACCCAATCCATCTGAGTTTCACAGGACAATCGCATCGTAGAGCGTACAACAACTCTCGCCGCGTACTCATCGAGCCGCTTCGTTCTGCACTGTCTTGATTCTGTTCGATCGCCCCGATTGGGTTCGAGCACGCAGACAATACCGATTGGTATACCCCGGAGATAACGCTTGTAACACTTTCTGTCCGTCGTACAACTGTTCTGCTGCTACATTAAAGTTTCCCGTGACTACACATCGACGCATTTTCAAACTGGTGATCTATCTCTCTTAAACAAATATCCATAGAAATAGTGGACGGTTGGGTTGTTTGTGGACCGACTGGGATAAACAGGGCTAGGCGCCCCCACCCCCCTTGGACCGCCCTTGGACCTTGCATCTTTTCACTGCGGGCCTGTTGGGCTCACAATCAACTGGATAGAGAGGCAACGATCGCCTAATGCCACAGGCGTCCAATCAGAACAGGAGAGGAACGAGCTTCTTCTTGTCCGCCATGTAAGAGAGGTATACCTCCCCGTGGCGACGCAGCAACAGTTCCTCCTCCAGATCCGCTTGCTTGTTCTGTGCGAACACAAAAGACATTGATGAGACGATGCTCCAGCGCACAATTACGGGCAAGCACTTACCAGCAGCCACGCTAGGCCTAGCGTCAGAACCAGTTTCTCCACTGCCCCCGACAGAATGGACAGACCCCCGCAGAGTAGCAGCAGCCCGCCATACATCGGGTGGCGGACCATGCGGTAAACACCATTCTCCACCACAACCGAGGCCTGCACAGGTGGCGCAAACGGGGTTGTGAGTTCTCCCAAATCAGATAGCGCATGGGCCATTAAGTACAATCCAGAAACGGTCGATAGCAGCCCTGAAAGGAAGAGCAACGACCGGAAGATGGGGTGGACGCCGCCGAAGATACTGAACAACAGGAGGCCCTGCACCACGACCCACTCCTCGCCCCTCTTGCCAAGCTCACCCTCACGAACGTTACGAAGAAGATGCCGAAGGACTGACGAGAATCCCGTGTGGATGCTGTGATACATTCGGCGACGATAGTCGCGGTCACGGAGGCGCTCGAATGTTCTGCGATACTCGACGGCGATGGTATCGGCACCGGCATGCATAGGTTCACTTTCATCGCTTGCGATTGTCGAGCTAGGTTTCATGTCCTCACAGCCGAAATCATTGCAAGGGCAGTCGCTTTCCCTAAAGCTATCACCATCGTCAGCTGAGCGATCTTCTGTCACCTTTGTCAACTGATGGCCGCCAGCGTTGTCAACGAGATCTTCCGGCGAGCCAATCTCGTTCGATTCCTCCTCCATATCCGACAGATCTGCTGGAGATTGACTGTGGTGCGTCTCTCCGGAGTCGTACATGTTCTCAGAGCTGCGTTGAACGGTGAGTGTCTTGCGGAATGGTAGCAATGAGTGCTTGGGTCGCAGGTTTGGTCTGGCACACAACGGAAGGGCTCGAAAGGATTCACCAACTGAGAAGTACAGCCACACGAAAAAGATAGAAATTGGAATGAAGGAACTCTTCATGCTTTTGGATTCGATACACTACAAGTAAAAATGGCAGATAAAGATACTTTCAAATGCGTCGTTAAGAGGTCGGAGGTGCTTTCGCATCCGTTGCATTCCCTCTTCCTATTTTGACTTCGGTCTTGGCTCTCTAAACATAACAGCAGAAAGACCAAGAGACCAAGAGCAGGCCATCGGCTATCGCCGATTGATCGATTCCCAAACGTGTCCAACGTTTGGGGCGGTAACCTATCTAACCCAAAGCATGTCTGGGGAAAGGTGACAGAGGGGTGTGCTCGCCAGGTTGTGCAGCAGGAGGTGGTCGGCCACAGTAGAAAACCCGGCAGCGCGTTGGGAGGTGGGAATCACCACTCCGCTCAGCACAACTTGGCCACGTACCGACCGACGCAGTTGCGAGCAGTGGTCAGAGGATGCACACTCACAACAGCACCCCTCTACCTCCGTTCGACACTCCGCGGTCCGCTGTTCCACCACCTTTAACACAACCTGCCCGCTGCGTTGGCAGCCGATGAAGGCCACTCAACTTCTAAAAAGAGCAACTGACATGGATCTAGAGCATCACCTGAAAACATAACTTAAAACCAAGCAAGATTGTCAAGTGCAAACAGTTTATTATCATCAGCAAAGTCATCCTCTTTCGTTCCTGATCACAATGCAAGTTCTTTCATCTCCTCCTACGATGAATGTTCCCAATGTCGAGAAGCCGTTCAAAATGTCGCATCAGGTAGGACTGTGCACATCGACCGTGCCAATTGAGACCTGTTTTGACCTTCGATCTTCTTCACAGACATCTCCTGTCAGTGCAAAGAAAGTCAGTCCTTTGCAACCGAAGTCCGAGTATCGTCTTCCTGCCACCAGCGAACACGTCTCCCGTGATTCCTTGTCGGCTAAGAAGCACAATTCCACCAATTTGCCCTCGTCCACCGAGATTCGCCAAAGATTTAGCAGCAAGTACCAACTTGGTCGCATTCTTGGCCGTGGCGCGTCCGCAGAGGTGTATGAAGCTCGCTTGCTCAGCAGTTCCGACGAGTCCTTCCCTCTGGCGGTCAAGATCATTCGTCGCGACAACCGCATGAATGATAGTTTGACAATGGCTACTGAGTTGGAAATCCTTCGTCGTGTTCAGCATTCCAATGTCATCGGCCTTGTGGAAGTATACGAGACCTTGGACACCTTGTACCTGGTGATGGAGCGTGCTCAAGGTGGCGACTTGCTCTCTGCGCTTGCATCCATGCCAGTCTACACCGAATCTGCAGTGAGAGACATTTTCCGTCAGTTATTAGAGGCGGTTGACTACTTGCATGGTCTTGGTGTTGTTCACCGCGACCTCAAGTTGGACAACTTGCTCTACAACACGGAAAACTCCACTGCCAGTTATTCGGATGATGAGACTGACGATGACAGCGTGTCCAGCCAATCTCGCCCCCTTCCAGTTCAGTCCATCAGCGTCAAGGTTGCTGATTTCGGATTGTCTGCTCTTTTGTCCGAGGACAAGCCCAAGTCAATGTCTCTGTTCAGTTCTCCTGCGCAACAAGCGAAGAATGACAAGCGCTTGAAGGACTTGTGGGGAACCACTGAGTACTTCGCTCCCGAAGTCTATGATCGTCACTACGGCCGTCAAGCTGACGTCTGGGCGTTAGGTTGCATTCTTTACGAGATGTTGACGGGTGAATTGGCGTTCCCTTATCGTGAGACTCCTTTGGGCATTGTGGAGCGTGTGTTGTTCCATGGCGGTGGAAAGCCTTTGCGTGTCTTTGAACGCAAACAAGGTTGGTCGAAGTTGAGCAAGGATGCACAGTCATTGATCAAGAAAATGTTGAAGACGTCTCCTACGAAGCGCTACAACATTGCCGAGTGCCTGCAACACCCTTGGTTCAACTCTTCGTCTCCTCGCCCCGTCAATTTGAAGCATGTGTCCAGCGCCGACAGTGTTCGTAGCTGTGCTACCTGTGCCACTAGCTCCTCGGCGTCTAATGAGACTCCTTTAACGGATGCTCAGCAGATTCTGAAAGAGCGTGTGAACAGAAGAGAGCGCAGATACCAGAACTTGCTGTTGGAAGTGGCCATGCGCAATAAAGACCGCAAATAAGCGCCTGTACATATCGATAGCGCTTCCTTGTTTTATATGTTACCTGGCCAAGAAGAATTACCTGTATATATCGTCTCGCTCTGCACAGCATATCATCACTTCAAACGTTTTCTTTTCTTTTCCATCGTCGATTGGTATCGCTCTGATCTGTTGTTGATTAGTTGTTGGTTAGTGTACATTTGATTATACTTTATAAGTTGCGCCCTGCTTTGGGCGTGGGTATGTATATATAAAAGATATTTCCTCCTCCTCCTCTTCCTCTCCACTCTTCTGTATTGCCAGTTCTTACAGGGAGCGTCGCTATTGCCATATCGACATAACGACAAAAAGAACGGCAGCTGGCCGGATGTTCGTACTTCATTGTTGCGGCTACATGGGTACATACCGTTTACAATTTGTTAGTATTGTACATAGCCATAGCTGCAGGGTCGCCAGCCATCGGCAGCGGTGGAGAGCACTTTCCCAACTGACCCTGACAACTGACAACTGTTCTTAGCGTCACTTAGAATTGATTTCAAGAGAAAAAGAAAACATGGAAAATTCGTCTGACATTGTTGCTCCACCAGTGCTGACTGGTTGGATGCGAAAGCAAGGCCGCAAGGGTCTCATCAAAAATTGGAAGCGTCGATACTTTGTGCTTAAGTATGGCAAATTGACTTACTACGAGAACGAGGCCAAGCAGTTCCCTTTGGGAGATGGACTGAAGGTGAGTAATTATTCCCTTGTAATTTTTGGTTGTAGGTGATGTGCTAACAGTGTTCAAACGGCAGGGCGAGTTAAACTTGATGAACACTGAGTTGGAGCTTCAGGAGGATCACGGCAAACAGCAAATCTACATCGTCGCCTTCAATGGAGAAAATAACCTCTTGATCGAGACAGAGACTGAAGAAGAGACAAATCGTTGGACAAACGCTCTGAAGCAGCACATTCGCTTCGCCAACAAAGTCAGCGCTCAATCGACTGGTAGCGGAGCTAAACCCGCCCCCAAGTCCAATTCAATCACCGAGCTTCCCACAAACAATCAAAATGTCGCCACTGCCCCTGTTGATTTCGATGATTTCGACAGTGATGATGGTGGTTCGTTTTCAGTGGAGACCAAGTACGCGACGGTACCGACCACCAACGAGAAGGAAAGCACCGCCGCGGCCCCCTCGAGTGATTCTCAGACTGCGCGTGCTCCCAGCCCTTCAGTAGAACCCGCCCCTTCAGCGGCGACTGAGTCCACAGCTGAAACCAGAGCACCTGCTGCTCGGAGAGCAAGTGCAACGGCCTCGGCACCGGTTCCGGCACCAGCGCCTGCGTCTAAAGCGGCCAAAGTCGACAGACCATCAAAAGTTGAACCTACTTCCGCCGATCTTACTACTATCGATGGTGTGGCCACCCATGTCGTGGGCTTTTTCCAACGCGTTTCAAACGATAAGGCTTATCGCAACGCACTGGCGGAATCGGTCGTTCCTCGCGTCCAAAACATTGGTCAGGGCTTGAGTACTCACTTCTTCGAAGGCAACCCCGGCGAACGCGGAGAGGAGTTCATCCTGTCCGCTCTGGCCATCTTTTTGATGGTGCTACTGGGCTTAGGCCAACTTTTGATTCTGTTGGTGGGCTGGTTCATCTTCCTCCTGGCGCCGTTCTTGGTCGTCAGCGGCATGTTGATGGTGGGCAGTGCCTTGTGGGAGCTGGATGCGCTGGCGAGTCTTTGGTTGCTTCCGAACACTTCCGTTGCCAATAAGAAACACAAGGTGGTCGACAGCGGAGTATTTGGAGTCGTGCGCCACCCGATGTATGGCGGACTGGTCCTCTGGGTCCTCGGCTGGGCGATTTTCAGCAATTCGGTGGTGAAGATGGTGTTGAGCTTGGTTGCTTTGGTGTTGCTGGTAGGTGAATGTGCACGAGGTGCGTTGTGTGTCTGATGTTGACGCTGTGCTGTGCTGTGCTTTCGAACAGGTTTTTGCGGCCAGAGTGGAGGAGACTCATTTGTTGACGCTGCACCCGAAGGAGTACGCGGCGTACCAGCAGAAGATCGAAATCCGCCTCATCCCTTTCGTCTATTAAGTGGACCGTCGCCCATTATTACTGACCACCAGATGACTGTGAGCTTTGTGCTGCACACGCTTACCGATAGAAAGAGCCCAGTAGACTGTTGTTAGAGCACCTTGCCCCTCGTCCTTCCTGTGTTCAAGTGACACGAGCGTCCTCTCTGATCATCTGCTGCGTTTTATCCGGAGTCCCGTTGGTTTTCCTTCTCGCTTTGAGCAATTCTGCTCACATTCCCCCATAGTTCTAGTTGTAGCATTGTGCTGTTGGTTTGTGTTATTGGCTCCCTCGCTGTGTTTATGAGCGTCCTATTCATCACACTCTACTTAATTCGCAGAATGATAAGGCTATTGTGTGTTGAGTGGCGGTGTTCTCTCGGTGGTGTCCTTTGCTTGCCTATCCTTTTTGCATCAGGCCAGGTTTCTTCACTGGGTTTGTTTCTCTCCTCTGCTGGTCGTTTGCGCACATCTGCGAGCAAGTGGGTCGGTCTGTGTCAACGGAACCATCTTCGTCCGCCGCTTCCTCTGCGCCTGCCCAACGAGCAATGTAATGTGGATGGTATAACTGAATGGAAACCTGTCGTGGCACGTGAAAGGCCTGAATCGGACAGAGTTTCCGAGGTATTGTGATTGTGAAGTGTGTGAGAGGTAGCTGAGCTCCAGACCCTGTTCTCGATTGGCCTTTGACTTGTAACATGCAACGATCATGACGCACGTGGCGATGTTCAACCTGCCAGACGACATTGTTAAAACTGTTCTGAGCTCTTGGCTCAATGTATTGGACTTCGTTGCATTGGATAAAGCCTTGCTGAATCACAGTCTGCGCTCCGAGTACTTGCGTCTTCTGTTTGACATTAATGGGCTGGTCTTGTCGTCGCTGCCAACCAGTGCCACAAACCACCCACCGAGATGGAGGAAATCGAACGAAACGTCCAGTATGGCCAATTGGTTGAGAAGCAGACGACTGTTTCTCGATTCGTTGCTGTACAAGCCCAGTAAGGCCTCGTGCATCGACCGCTGGGCACTGCCGCTCAGTGTCTACAACATTTCGCTGATTCTCAAGAAACCTTCCGACCTGCAGCAGTTTTTTGAAGCCTTTAAGAGTGCGAAGGAGTATTGGGAGGAAAGTAAGCTCAGTTTCCAGCTACCATCGTCCGCAGAGCTGCAGAATGGCTACTTCCTCGACGACCCATATCCGCTGTCGAACGCCGCTTCGTCGACTACGAAGCAGCCCTGGCAAGTGCTGCGACTGATTCATTCCTTTGGCAGTGGATACAATCTCCCCTCTGTGCCAATTCCGTACAATGTGTGGGACAGCGGCGTTCACCACATGGGCGGCCTGCAAACCCTCATCTTCGACCACATGTATCCCAGCTCCACCGCCTGCTTCCAACTGCTAGCGCAGCATTGCCGCAACTTGCGGGTGCTGCAGTTCTTCCGCAACGAAATCAACGTATGGTTTCTGACGAGCTGCTTCTTGGAGGCGACCTTTCCGCGTCTGGAAGTCTTCATCACGCGCGAGTGCTTCTACCCGCAGATCGAACCAGAGGACGACCCCATCCCCTTCACAAAGCTGCTTACTGCTTTCCGCGACGCCGCGAAGCGACCAGAGAAGCAGCTGATGCATCTCAAGCATATCGACACCGAGTGTCTCCTCGCCGCGCTCATCGTGCAGCTGGCGCCGGCCGCGGAGCACGTGCAGATCGACTACAAAGTCGACTGGTACTTCGCGCACTACCAACTGAACCCCCTTCAAGCATTCACCGACCACTTCCTCCTCGCCGCGCCGTCCTTGCGTCTGCGCCACTTGTCGCTCGACGTGTTCAACAAGCAGCGCTATCTGCGCGACAGCCAGTGGGAGGCCGACCCGCTGAGCCGGTGGGTGAGCCACGACCTCTTCTCGCCGGGCCTCGTGGCTGCTCGCACGTGGACGCATCTGCAGGAGCTGAAGGTGACCATCTCGTTTCCACTGCAGGAGGATCGCTTCCTGCGCACACTGCTGCCGTTCATCCCCAGCTGCATGCCGCAGCTGCAGAAGCTGCACCTCGTCTGCAACGCCAAGACGTACGCGACCCACTGCGACTCCGCCGTGCCCTTCCAGTCGTCGTCCCCACCATCGTCTCGCGAATCGCCTGTCAGCGCCCACGATGCGGAGTATCTTGCGGCAAGGGGGCTGCGCGAGTGGCTGGCGCACTGGCTCGTGGACCTCGGCACGCAGTGTCCCGCGCTGCACACGCTGCTCTGCCACGACGTCTTCCCGCTGGACGTGCAACTCGCGCTCGACCTCTTCAATCAGCGCCGCTCTGCGTCGGCTACGCAGCTAATTGAGCTCTTCCCGAGACTGCAGCACCTCGAGATCATGGTCTCAAACAAGCCGCAGCTGACTTTCCCCGCCCCGCCCGCTGCCGCGACCTTCACTCACGTCAGTCTCCAGGCGCCGCCCCTGTGGCTGCAGTTCGAACACGTGTCACTCTCGAGCCTGTGGTTCATGCCTCTGGCGCGCATGCACACGCTCGTCTTCTATGGCGACTTTCTGACCGACCTGCACGTCACGCCGCTGCTGGACGCCCTTGCCCGCGCGGACGGCGCCAGTGCCCTGCGCAAGCTGGCGCTCCACTCGACGCAATTCACCTCGGCGCTGTTCACGTCGCTGCTCGCGTGTCACACGACGCAGCCGCGCGGACACCTGCGACGGCTGTCGTTTGTCAGCTGTGCGCTGTGGGCGGACTTCTTCGTTGCCGATGAGGCAGTCGGCGCGCGGGCACAGGGCAGCGATGACCCAGAGGGGCCCGGCGGACACGAGACGCGAGGCTTCGGTGGTGTGCAGCTGTTGCTGCGCTTGGCCTTCACGCTGACGGGACTGCGCGAATTGCGACTCTTCCGCCCCGTGGGGAGTCTCGTTGACGGGCGCGACGGACCGGCCATCACTGCCGCCGGCGCGACGTTTCCCCGCATCGATACCGCGCGCATTCACTTCCTCGCGACCGAAGTCATCGCTGGCTGGCCGCAGCTGTGTGCTGCATATCGCGCGACTCATGCCGTCGCCAGTGAGGGCCCTGCGCGTCCACCGCTACCAGCCGTGCGGCCAGCGCTCTGTAGCTACGCGAAGGACGCCATTCGATGAGGTAGACACCGGACACTGTAAGAAACGATTACGTGCCTCAAGTCAACGTAATTTACAAGGACGGTCGCTCTCGCGAGGCTAGGCTATGTACAAGGTTCAGGAGACACGGCGGTCATTTGGACAGCCAAAACACGTAGACTAGGAAGGCGCCGTTGCCTACGAACGCTACCCCCGTGAGGAAGACTAGGAGCGTGTACACCAGGCCACCGGTGGCGGTCGGGATCGATTTACCACTGGCGGCGGCCGCGGTCACAGTTGCAGCACTAACGTCGCCAGATGCCTCCACAGCGGAAGCAGCCACTGCTGCGGCAGTATCCGCGTTGGGTACGGCTTGGGTATTGTGGGGCTTCTCGTGGTTGTGAGCGTTAGTTTCGGCGGGCGCGGCTTGGAGATCGCGGGATTGCGTCACATTAGCTGCTGCACACAGTACCACTGCTATAAGCAGCAGTCGCAGCGCTGCCATCAAATTTGGGTGTAAGTGTGTCGCCCAATCCGCCGCAGTCGTCTGCAGCAAAATATGGCAAGAGAGTTCGTCGGGATATGCAGGCGCAGGGGGAGAAAACCACAGATCAATGGGTTTTCCAACACGTCCTATGGATCTAGAGTGACAGTCTGGCCAGTAAAGTACACAATAACTAAGCAAGAAAAAATGGGCAATCGATCGGGATCCCAGCGGCCGCACCGACATCGTCGTCGTCTCGTGCCTAGTGTCCGGCGTCCGCGCCGCCCGTTTCAAAACGGCCGCACGCTCCTAACACGCCGCTCGCCCACCGCCCTGCGCACCGCGCACCACCGCCGGCACCACTCCGATCCAGTCAGCGTTTAGGAATCCAACGTCACCTGCGACGAATCTTTCTGGAGGCCTCTGACTCCGCTGTAGATGGTTCCTAATCCTAAGCGAATCATTTCTCATTGAAATCACAATTTAATAGCTTTTGCCAAGCTATCTTGAGCCTCAAGCGCGCCACATTCAACGTCCTACTAGTTACTTCAATGTCGTCCTTTGCTTCTACTCCTGCTGCCGCTGCTCCTGCGAAAGCGCCTCTTCATGTTGACGTGAACAATCTGACGTTCGGATACCCTGGAAGACCACCTGTGTTGAAGGATCTGAACATGCAGTTGACTGATGGTGCTCGCTGTTTGTTGATTGGTGCGAACGGTGCTGGAAAGTCCACTCTGTTGCGTATCCTAAGCGGTCGCCATCTCACCAAGCCTGATGAGAACTGCCGTGTGTTAGGAAGATCCGCCTTCCACGATACGCGTCTCAACTTTGAGCGTTCTTACCTTGACACTGACTGGGGCATGCGCACCGTTGCCTTCGCAGGCTATGGGTGCCCTCTTCAAGCGGATATCCCTGTGCACGGCATGATGACCAAGTTACAGAACGACTATCCTGAGCGTCGTGACGAGTTGTTGAAGTTGCTGCGCATCGATCCTGGTAAGAATCCTGTTTGGAACTGATTGGCGGCACGTTGTATTCGTTGCTGATCCTTCGTTCCTAACACGTTGACCTCATAGAGTGGAGAATGCATCAAGTTTCGGATGGTCAACGTCGCCGTGTGCAGATTTTCATTGGTCTCTTGCGTCCGTTCACTGTTCTGTTTTTGGACGAAGTAACGGTCTCGCTGGATGTGGTTGTCCGTCAAGACTTGTTGCGCTGGTTGAAGCACGAGTCTGAAACTCGCAAGGCGACCATCATCTACGCGACTCACATTTTCGATGGTTTGGATGACTGGCCGACGCATTTGCATTACTTGAATGACCAAGGCTGCACGGGCTGGCAAGGCCGCATTGAGGAATTGGACATTTACCAGCAAATGCGTCAGCGTGGTGAGCCCAGTCCTCTCTTGCGCATTGCGGAAACTTGGTTGCGTGCTGAATTGGAAGCTCGTGATCGTGCAAACATTCAGGAAGAAGCCATGGGTGAAGCTGCCAATGCCGATCGCAACCCCATGCAAGTGTCGTTCGTCTCTGGTGGAGGATTCTCCAATGGACGCATGGCTGCCTACGACTTCGTCAAATAAACAGCCTCTGTTTTGTTTGGTGACTCCATGACGCTGTGGGCCCATTTTTGTAGCCGAATAGGACCTCTCTGCGTCTTTCACTCCTTCTCTCCTTCTCTCCTTGAATTGCTGCAGTTGCTCTTTTTGTTTTCTTTGTTCTGTGTGTTTCGCTGGTTTGGTTCGTTGTAGACGGTTGAGGAGTATGCTAGTACCTCTCGATTCTACAACAACTGGCAAGCAACGCCGCTTTCTGCTATAGTACATGTTTCAGCTTTCAGTGGGCTGGAATCGCTTCCTCCGGGGGTGTCTTCGAACGGAGATGCTCCCGAAGGGAGTGCGCAGTTCTTCGTGTAATACCTTCCGATCCTTAGTCGCTTTAAGGCTTGGAAATGAGCAATTCGTAACGCTTTGAACAGTGTACCTTGCAACTATGATGTTGGGCCTTGCACCGTGATGCCTGCGTTTATGTGTTCCAAGTGCAGCTTGCAGTGTCACGTCGTGAGCACCAGGGCGATATATACTTATGCCCTGATGATATTGCAGAGTATTTTGATGGAAGTGGTCTCCATCAAACGAAATGCCACTTTTGAGAGTTGCACACTCAGACCAGCTGTTGCTTCCACCTTCGCTGCGGTGAAACCTTACCCTTAGCCCACTCAACGAAGTGGACGAAGTGGACGAATCCCTTGAAACGGCTCTTTATCTATGCATTTATCTATGCAAAAAATGCCACGTAGATGGACAGCTCTTTGAATTAATGTCGCGGATACTCAATGAAATCTTGAGCGACTTCCAACATGTATTTAAAGGTCGCGCCTGGATCCTGCAACTTGCTCAGTTTGAGGGTGCAAGAACTGCTCCCATCCGAATTGCAAAAGACGAAGTCGTTGCAGTGCACGGCAGGATGACTTCCAATGACATTGACACTGAAGAACAAGTCTCCTTGTCTGCATATGAAATACCAGTCGGAGGAGTGTGCGTAGCACACTTCCATTTGGCTTTCAGTCGAACCCACCCAACGTATCACAGTGGCTTCTCCGGCGTCAGTCATTTCCCCTCGATTCACTTCTTCTCTGACCAAACCTTCCCATGCCTCCGCCCGAAAGACAGGGTATCGCAATTTCACTCCTCGTCCAACAGAGTCGACATAGTGGTTGGCAGACTTCGGCATTGCACAAAAGAAGTAGTCGTCAACGAACATGTGGTCACTGTCAAAGCTAGTGATCTCTTCCCACCAATCTCCCATCTTGCTCAAGCCTTTCCTTCACTGGTTTTTGAGGATTCAACGCTTTGATTGATGGGTATATTTGTGTTCAATCAACAACAAAATGCAATGAATGAGTGTCTCTATCCCATATCTACAAAGTCTCTATCCCGTATCTACAATGCGTATCTACAAAGTCTCTCTCCGGCATCCATGTCCGAAGGTCTGGGAGAGACGTGCAGCCGAAACGGAACAACTCCAAGTTAAGCGTTGAGATGAAACTTGTCCGTCAACTTCGGCGTCGAACTGGTCAAGGTGGCAGGAGATTGCACAGCTCGGCCTGGTTACAGCTGTATACCTAGCCTTGTGTTTGCGTCTAGTTATGGTCAACTACTGTATGTATGGAGGGGATATGGGATAGATATGAAGAGAGGGAGAGGTAGATATATATCAAGTGTTAACCATTCACACAAGTTCGCTATGTCCACCCCTGACGTATCTGCTGCCCTCTGTAAGGAGTCTTTCGAGAGATTTCCTTTTGGAGTCATTTTCAGTAAAACTGCTCCTGATAACCTACAAGCAGTAAACACTGACACAGACTTTTGTTATTATTATTTTTCGCCTGGATTGGAGAAAAGATGCTCGTTGCTCCGAGCAAATATGCTCACTGGAGATACCAATGCGAAGCGTGATTTTCCCACTGATTTTGCTCAGTATTTCAAAGATGATACAGAAGTCATGACTCACTTCAAACACGGCGGATCGAAAACTTTTTGCGAGCCTTGGTCACCTCCTGGCGTTGTTGGATCGATTCATTTCGTTTACACGTTGAAAACTGCCTTGCAATGTGAGTCTTCGAGTTTCATGCTGGGAACTTTCGAATTGGTCAACGACTTGATGATCGGAGAGGTGACCGCCAAAGATTTCGACCATAATGCTCATGCGCCATTGCCGCTGTTACATCACATTGAAAACGCGAACAAAAGCACTGAAATTCCCGACCTGTGGTTTCAGAATGCTTTCAGTCAACTTCCTATCGGTAAGTTGAAGTCCTCGATTTGTTGTGTTTTGCTCAGTGTCTGCACTTGCTTGAAACCACGACGAGTATAAGTTTAGACTGAAACCGTGTATCTCTTGCAGAGTGCATTGCCGTTTCCGTTGATTATTTCCTCTGACGTTACACTGTTGTCAACCACAGGCATGGCTATCTATGCTGCGGATTCCGACCACATTGTGATCGCCAACACATTTTGGCGCACCCACGAGGCAAAGTGCAGTTCCGCGATATCACATCTGAAGGCAAAAGTCAGCGAGGGTTTCGACGTGACCACTGGGTCGCACATGATCTCGTCCACAGACGCGGCCTACACTGTGGGGGTGTATGGTATTCTTGCTACATCTCATGAAGCTGTACATCGTGTTGCAGGTGCGAGTATGCATGCACTCGCCCCCGGCATTCTTGCCGGTGCTCCCGACGAGCCTGCTGCACATGACGCGCATACACACGCACCGGCAGCAACGCGCGATGCTGCACCGATCCCAGTACTGTACCATGTGTATGTGCTGCGTCCATCGATGAAAAACAACGCTGAGCCGTATTATGAAAATGGTGCATTGGTGCAGGTTAGGGGTTAATCGCTGAAGCATTCAGAAGCAAACGCATACACTCCGTGTGTTATAAACAGTGATTACAACCGGTTCGGAGTGTGTTAGACAGTTACTACAATGACGTTTCCGTGTCTTTATAATCATATTTCGTTTGTCGGTTCAAATAAATGTGGTCATGTAATGTCTCTCAAACGAGACTTTTGTGTTAATGCGCGACGAATGTCCATTCAATACTTACAAAGCTTTCCCACAGCGAAGGATACTTAATGAGTCGCCTTGCGGAAGTGGGACTTGTGAGCTTGAGCGGATGCCGCAGCCGC
>SMOI01000242.1:19113-32239 GCA_008000375.1 Poteriospumella lacustris
CCAAACGGTCCAATCGATGTTGCCTCACGTCACATCGGCATTCACTTAATTACGGCGGGAGGTACAAGAACAAAAAAGAAAGAACGAGCAGGAACAAAAGCGACCGCAGTAGCAACAAAACGCAACCAACCCATCGGCACGTGGTTTTGAACGACAGGCGACAGGCGGGAGGAGGTTCGTTCGCATTGGTCATCTCAGACGCGGTGCGGTGGTGTTGTTACTCGAAGACCAACTTCGGCAACAATTCCAAGAAGCGCTTCTCGGTGACCCATTGTTTCTTGTAGCTTTCTACCAATTGCTGGACTTCAGCATGATTCTTGTGATTTCTGTTGCGCATAACAGCGGTGGCCGTTTGCAAGGCCGTTTCCAACTTGGACTTGATGCCCTTCGCAGCGTTGCCCTTGACAGTGGCAGCCGACGCAGCAGGCTTGGCCTTCGGTTTAACATTGGCATTTCCGACTGGTTGGCGCTTAACAATGACAGCCTTTTGTGCAACAGCCTTTTGCGCAATAGGACGCTGATTGTTGTTCGTATTGGAACGAGTCGAAGCACCGGACACTGGACGTCTATTCACCACTGGCTGAAGCTTCGGCTTGAATGCTCGGACGATGGCATTGTTCTTCGATGATTGAGCCTTCAAAGCTTTAGGCTTCGCCTTTTGCACAGACTTCTTGGCCAAATCTAAAGAAATATTCGATGTCATCAGATCTGGTTAGGGATAAGAGCAGGTCACACGAAAACGTACCTCGTTGCTTGTCAGCATCTATGTGAGACAAGATACCGCCACAAAACACAACCCAACATTGTTAGCAATATTGAAGATCGAACCGTATCAAGTGGGTGTCTTACCGCTGAAGTAAATCTTGGGTGGCATAGTATGATTCGTCTGCGATGAATTTAGACACAAGTCAAGTCAAAATGTGATTATGATCGTCTTCTTCGCCGATCGTACCTCGTGAAAACAAAAAAATCACAACAGAATGTGTGTTTATCTTTGATTCTGATTCGTTGAAAGGTCAAATGGAACATAAAGATCGATCCTGAAAGTCATCGAACAATAACCGCTCGACACCCCCGACCCTCGCGCATGCACGACGACGGCTGCGGACGTTTCACCTTTGACTCCTGCGACTTTATCTTTCCACATTGTACCATATATCAGAACTTAGTGACCTATAAAGTATGTACTTGGTTCTTCCTGGTTAGCGAAATCTGAAACGCTCTGCCCCAAACAGCGTCAAGCCGTCGAGCCTCTTGCCCCAGCATCGTCCATCGTCTCGTCGGCTTCGATGATTCTTCGTCACAGATGGTGAAGATCCAACGTTTTCTGAGACACAACTTGAATTCGATCCATCTTTGGAAGAATCGAGCGGTGAATTTAATTGGTGTAAAGTAATTTCGGTGTGAAATCTGGACAATAGTTTTATAAGTCATGGAGGTACACACATTTCCGTCGTTCCTGCTTGATGAGAAATGTGGTTGAGTGACAGAGTTTTCCTTTGTAGGTCCCCTATTCAAGCCCTGTACCTGTAGCTCAGTATCCCACCATCGCGGTGGGCCTGTCTGGCCTTGGACTTTTGTTCACCGCCTTTTACTTCATCCACCAAATGAAGGCCGAATCGAGATCATTGCCCGTTGAACTTCTTCTTGGCGCTGCTTCTTCTGTGGCTCTTGGATTTGGAACATTTTTCATGATGCTCAGTTTTGGATTGTATGTATAAATTGTTCTCAACATAAGGGATGGGACATGTTGGCCCGAAACTCTTTGTAAATTATTGCCCAACTATTGCATCCTGGTCCACTCATTTCTCTTCACAAAGAAATTCGGTTGAGTTCATGGCTGTTGATGGATCTCCTAATGTGTCTAAGCTTTCTATTGTCTATTGAAGCAAATTTTTAGCTGATGATGTGACCAACAGGTGTCTATTCGATCAGTATAACTTCTCTCCAGCATAACAGACAACGCTGTTTCTCAAATGAAGATGACTTATTTACATGGAAAATTACGAATGGAAGAGGCCCCGATGTTTATTTACGAAGGGCATCGCGCTCAAAGTTGTACAGAACTGAGTACAACGACTGTAATTCCTGCATCGACGCCAAACTCTTCGTTGCCGATCCCAGATACATGCTCATAAACGAGTCAGTCACTTCAGAGCTGATTTTATTTTGCGTTTCCATTGAATTCATGCGCTCGAGAGCTTGCACGACAGCAGCAGCATTGCGCGCAAAGTTGGCGTCCCAATCAATCTCCCCGTTGCGCATTTTTGACAGATGATTGATGATCTTCGACAGCTTATTCTCCAGGGCAGTCAGAGAGATCACTACCGAACTACTGTACGCCTCCAATGAAGATTCATAGCCATGTGGAACTGATTGAATGATTTCATCAATCGCCAGCTTTTCCACTTCCGGGCTGTCAATTTTGAACGGCAACTGCTGAAAGCCAGTATCCGTGCTTCCACCCACATAGGCCTGGATAGGCAGTGTCTCCAGATCTGTTTTATCCGGAGAGCTGTTGAAAAGAAGGAAGATTGGGTTCGGCGCAAAAGCAGCAACACTTCGATGAAATCCATGGTGAGCTGCGCCTGCAGAAGTACCGAAACTGTACCAACCAATCAACTGGAAATTTTGGTACACAGTCGTCCATAGCCTCTTTCTTCGCTCGATATCCGATTCAGACAAATGAAAGTTACTCCCTTCCATCTCGATAATGACATCGGTATTGTCACACACTGAAATTACGGAGCCGTCATTTGTACCAAAGAGAAGGCCAACCACGGGAGACGAGGCGGGTAGCTTCGATCCACCCAAACTCACTCGCGTGAAATGATCACAAGCTGCAGAAACAACGAGCTAAACAAACAGGAGACGTAAAAATCTACGGCGTACACAGTTGCGAAAAACCGGGATCAACTTACTGGATGAATTTTTACGTGCAGTTGATCAGTCATTTCAACAGAGCAATGAATCTATCCCGAAGGTTTGGATCAGAGTCTTTCCGAAGAAAACAAAGCAGATGTGTGGAGATCCTTCCCTCACTCAACAAGTATCGATGAACGAGGAACCGGGAAGGAACGCGAGAGGGTGATTCCCAAATCCTGTTGTTCTATGTTTATCTAGGTTACAGTCAGGTGCGGTCCTGACTGAAACAAGTGATTTACGTACTGGTACTTCACAGTGAAACCCCGTCGAAGTGCCGCATACAAGGGGAAGCCCCCGTGGTAAGTGGGAAGGCTATATAGTTATATAGACTACCCGCGTTGCCACTGGGGGGGGGGTCTTTCTCCTTGTTAGTCCCAGCTGCCTGTCGTTTACCAAACTGTTTGCTACGGGTGGGACCATAACAGGGTCAAGAGCACCACGACCCTACGTCTCTGCTTTAGGGGGCAAACACCTACTTCAGTACTCCATGTTTGGCGGGGTAAAGCAAATCAATAACTAATTTATAGCGTGTATCAATTTACAATGTGTTTGTCTGTCCCAGATATCGGGGTGGGTGTGGGGGCGGTTTGCTCTCCCCAATAGGGAAGAGCACGGATCCGTCGACGGTTACAGACCACCGATCCCCCCACCCCCACCCCCAGAAACCGACCAGCTGCCTACTTGAAAATTTTGAGGAGAAGAGAACTCTTCTTTGACGACCAACGACAAGATTCAACGTCTACTTTGCCGCGCGGCGCATGATGACGAGGATGCCTCTTGTTCTGTGGTCAATCCCTCCTCGACGAGGCTCTCGTTCTCTCGATCTCTCTTTGCCGGCGCTGTACTTCCACTTTGGCCACAGTCAAACCGAGAACTAGCAGTATCAACCACCATCTATGACGACATGAGCAACCCAAAGAGCATGAAACCAACTGGTCAAACCAGCAAGGGCGGCCGAAAGAAGGTCAAACAATGGTTTTGCGATGAGTCAGTGGAGAGCACTATCCGGGAAGCCATTATCGCTACCCCATTTGCTCTAAAAGCCTACGGCCCAGGTATTTTCATCTCGTACGGATCGGACGAAAACATTCACGAGGCTCTGGGATTTCACCAACTCCCTGCCGGTCTCATTCAACAAGTCACAGCAAATGCTTCTGCCGCCCATTTCAAAACTTGGTAAGATCATTCTTCCGTCTTCTTCTATCACCCACAAATTCGTGAAAACACTGGAATGTTCTTGCGCAGGATTCGCGATCAATTTTCCGCTATCGCGGCCAACTGCCCAGTGGTGGAGGAGAATGGTGCAATGTCGACATGTGCATTTCATCATCTGACATTCACCGAATTTGGTCGAATCCTGAATTTCCTAAACGGCAATTATGATTGGATGAACTTTTGCGTAACCTCAAATCCAAGAAAATCGGCTGGAACGTTCGTTGGCGTAAGCAATGCAGGTCGTAGAAGCAACGAAATGGTCCAAAGCGTCATTGGCCCCTTTCTAGGCTGAAAATACTATATATTTTTTTCTATAGCTCCTCTTCTTTCTATCTGTTTCTTCTGTTTCTTCACCATTCTTGTGTAAGTAACGGGGTTACTGATGTCAGAGGGTCTGTGGAACAAGAAATCGAATGTCTAATGAATCTGGGTCTACGGAACGTCACAACGACCGAACGATGTACTATCAAGACCATGAAGTTAACTTAGGACAACAGCTACACTAGTTTTGTAGACCTCCCCGCGTTACCACTGGGGGCTATCCGCTTGTTAGTCCCACGAAGGCTACGTCTAAATCTACAGTTCGGAAGCTTCCCATAGGTGGCCAAGTACATGAATGCTTCGAGGAAGAAGAAATTTCTCGTATACGTGGTTGCGACACTCCGCCATTGTGTATAAACTTCTGAATGCCATGTAAGTGACCAGCACCGACCACGACGACGATTCGGTTCATTTCCAGTGTACCCGAAACTTTCGTTCTGCGTTGTAGAGAAAGTTCTCTCATAACTTCCAATATACTTTGTGCTAGATACTCATCCCTCTCACTTATAATAATATCCGACAGGCCGGGAAAATATTTGGTGAAGCGCTGTATTTCATCTTGAACGAAATCATCGTCTTTGTCACTCTTTGAAATGTAGTCTCGCATACCGCTTAGACTCATTGTTAAAACTTCCCACACCATAAAAACTGCGGCTTTGAGCTTTTCCAATAGTCCAAGCTTGTCAAAAATGCGTTGAATAGTAACATCATACAAGCGGTCGCCCAATACTACCATTGCCCCGACTTTGTGAGCTTCTTTTGCTGCTGCATGCAATTCACCACCAAGCTTATTACCTAACAAACGTGCTGCTTTTCCCTGCATCCACATTAGCATACCAGTTCCAAGAGTGACGATATTGCGATCCTTCCATGCTACCGATACTACCTCCGCCAAGGTGATTGATTGCGAGGGATTTTCGTCCACACCCAAACTTTCGGCACGGTCAGGGCATAGCTCAATAACAACTACACGAGGACAAAGTGACTGGATGGCATCTTCAACCATTCTGGTAGAAAAATTCGAAACGTGCATCGTTCCACACAAAAACACTTCACATGTTGGGAACTGTGAAGACCGCACAGGCACAAACTTACTACCATACTTTGAGTGAAGCTTTCTGACAGCATCTAAATCATCATCAACTGGGTTCTTTCTCACTGTGGTTTCCTCATCAATGGATGCCATCGACTGGTTTTCGATACGAGATTGCTGTGAAGGAGTTGCCCCACCATCAATTTGAATTGCCATAAGGAAGTCCTTTGCGGAACTCATTCTAAAACGCTTTAATGATCCCATTGTACAACCATTTACATTATTGCGTTCTCTTGTTGTCAAATGATGAGAGAGTGAAATAAGACTTGTTCGCTGTCTCAGCAAAGAGAACGGCGAAAGGCGACTGCGACTGAAACGAGTACACAAACCAGACATGATGAGAATCTTCAACAGTAGCGCGATGTCCATGACCATGTGGGGGTTATCTTTCGCCTCTTTTCATGTCTGTTTTGAGCACTTCGCAATGCCCAAATACCACGTGGAGTGTCATCTTTATTTATTCTTTCTCCGTCATCATCACATCATCATCAGCTTGCTGCGATATCTATGGAACAAACCGTTTCTTAAACTATATACATATAGGCCACCTTTATATATTTGTTAGTACTTTTCGATGTGAATTTTTTCAGCGAGCTGCGAGCAACTCTCGATGATCGAACTTGGACCGAAAAACATATATCGTATTGCTTTAACTGTGTGAAACAGTGCTGGTTTGCGAAAGAGAATGGGAAGACTAAGTGCTATTCTCTACGACACATCTCGTAAAATCAGTCGTCGAGTATCAAAACTTCGAAAGAACAATCCCCGACGACAGCCATGGAAAGACCAGCATGATGCTCTCTTTGGGAGATATTTCTTTTGGACTATTCCGTACGGTTTATTCTACATTATTGGAGCAGGAGTTGGCTTTGGAAAGACGGGAAACTGGTTTTGTCTTGGAATTTCAGGTGGCTGCGGATTGGTTATTGAGGCATTGGGTGTTGCTCACTGTGTTGATTACTACCGCGGCGTTAACATTGAAGCAATATATCTGGCCATTCCCTTTGGTAAGGTTCATCCCGTTGGTCATACACCAGCTTTGTTCTAATCGCATGCTTGTAGTTATTTCTCTGTTTGTTGGAATATTTATGACATGTGTGTACGGGATGGGTGCGACATTGAAAATAGCTCTTCCGGTTGCGATAATAGTAAGTGATTGTTATCGATTTTGAGGGAACTCGTCACATTTTAATGACATTGTCTGCAGGCGTGGCTTTCGGTTGTATTCTATTTGTATGCAGTTGCCAAAGAGCATGGAGACGGCGAATACTACCGGGAAAATGTCTTCGTCCAAGCGGCAGATGCCAATCAAGACAATAATATAGTTGATATCCATGATCTTATGAATGCAACAGAAGAAGAACGAGAGGAGTTCCGAAAAACTGTTTCGCGGAACCTCGCGTCAGCCTTTCAGCTGCCGGAGACAGGCAACGAAGACTACAAGAAGAACAAATCAGCAGAAGTCGAGCTACGCCGCAGAGAAAGGCAAGGACTCTTGTCTTGAGAAGATCTTTGTTTCGATAAGAAAGGATTATTTTTATTGCATTTGGTTTATGAAGGAGCAAGGCGATGTAATGCAATCACGCTGGAGGGGGGGGGCGTTTGCTCGGGTGTCATGTATATGTTTATTTAGTAGTTACAAAAAAGCGAAGCCTTGTGACCACCGGGCTAGTGACCCAAGCATTTACCACAACTATGTATACTTTATTCAAAAGTTTGTATGCAGCGTGTGGCACATTTGACTTGTGAGCCATGTGTACAAACCAGTAGGTCCATAAGTTCATAATAGATATACTTTTGGTTCTTCATTGGTGGCTAATTTGTACAGATTTGACGAGATGACGACGAGACTCAGGAAAGGCGGAAAGGCTCAACATCTTGTTGGGATTTCTTACTTATTGCTAAGGAAACAGCTTTGGGGATATGCTCAACGAAGTTTCATAGCACACATTGTATCCGCGTTTTGGTTGGGACCCTCACAATGCGTGATCTCAAAGTACTTCACTGAGCATTTGTAAAAGTTACTCGCACTCCGCTCCACCGGAAAAAGTAGTTCATGATCCCATCGCCTCCTTCATTCGTGTTTCGATATCGGTATGTCGCGCTGTGCTTCGCGCTTCTTTTACCCTTGAGTCTCGTCGTGGCCTTGCATTTCTTGCCATCGTTGCTCTCGGCCAACGACAACAGTGCTCACCTGAAAACTGGACTCGATTACCTTCAGAATCATCAGCAGCAACATCCGCAAATAACCCTACTGTCGTTTAACATCGATGGGCTAAATGGTTTCGAAACGATGCTGCGCACACAGGCAACGTTAAATATTCTTTTGGCTGAATCACCGGATATCATCCATCTGCAAGAGGTTATTCACGAAACGTACAGCCTGTTACAGCCTGCCTTGTCCGCTCATAGCTACCTATGCAGTTCAGTACCAACAGGGCCTGAGACAGCCAAGTATTTTACAATGTCTGCTGTGAAAACCACTCGCTTCCAAGACATTCACTTCGTAACCGAAGACTTCCCTCCCAGTGGAACTTCAAGCCAGGGACGTAATCTCTTGATCACACATGCCCGACTGCTAGCATCGTCTTCGTCGTCAGAAGAGTGGATCTTCATCAATACCCATTTGGAAAGCACTGGTCTACCATTCCAGTCGCCTGAATCCCACACTCGTATGCAGCAGTTGCAATACAGTCTATCGCAGATGATCACCCACGCGACTGCCCACCGGGTTCCTTTTGTTCTTCTCAGTGGTGATTTGAATCTTCGAGACGAGGAAGCTGATTTTGTCCTAAAACAAGTTTCGTCATTGTCACTGCCATCTTCATTGGCATTGAAATTCGAGGTACACGACTTAGCTCTCACTCTGGCCGCCGCCACAAAGCATGCGGTTGTGGCCTCCACTTTTTATCGTCCGTACCAACCAACGGATCAACGTCGCTATGATCGAATTTACTTTCTCCAGCCAACCCGACATGAACAGATGCATGACAAGCAGCAGTATAGTGAAAGTGGCCGCCCCACCAGCAGTAACGATCGCAATGGCCATCATACTGATTACTACACCAGTCATCAGCACAAACAAGTCGTGCCCATCTCATTGCGTATCGTGGGAAACGACACAGTGCCTGCCTTATCTTCCTTTGAAGAGACTGCTTCATATGTAACTCCCTCTGATCATCGTGGCCTGGTGGCCGTCTTTTCCGTCATCTAGTGCAGAAGTACCGACATCCCTGTGTAAAGTATAGTATACTCTAAAGATAATTCCTTTTCTATGGGTCAATCAGAAGTACGCGGGTTTGGGGTACAGTGTCGTAAAAACTCGGTCGCGAACTCAACAGGGCTGTGGCTGTGACCACCAGTAACACATCCGTAGTAACGACATACAGTTTCGCAGCTCTGTTGCTCTATTCCTCAAATCCTTCGATGCCCGTTTTGTACGTCATCTTCCTGCTTTCTCTCACCTATACCCAGCTTTCGCCACATTCTGGGACAGAACAAAGGAAAAATGAGCGAAAAATCGATGGAAGCCGTCGTCGATCGCCCTGATCGCGATGAGCCATCATGATAACGTAGCCAACACCTGAGATTGCTGTGCCAATGCGATCGTGATAGGAGCGAAGTCACAGTCAGAACTCTTCACTTCAGTTTGTTTTCTCGGTATTGCACGGTACGAAAGAAGAATGAGCGGCGAAAAAGGAGATGCCAACCGTCAAATCAAGCAGATGGTTAATTTCATCTTGCAAGAAGCTCACGAGAAAGTCAATGAAATCCGAATTAGAGTACGTTTTCGAGTGGAGTTAAGACCTGTGAAAATATTTTCCATAACTGACGCAATGATGCAAACTCATGTAGACCGAAAGCGAATGCAGCGTAGAGAAGCAGAACCTTATCCAACAAGGAAAGGCTCGTGTTCGCGAGGAGTACGAGCAAAAGATGAAGGATTTGGAGGTCGAGCAGCGCGTCAATCGCTCAAAGGCTGTCGGCGATGCTCGCGTGGCGAAGATGAATGCTCGTGATTTACTGTTGGAGGTAATCAATGGTGTAGATCGTCGCCCAAACCTGAAAGATTCTAAGAGTTATTGTTTGTTTTGTGTACCGCAGCAATTAAAGAAAGAGAGTTTGGAGAAGCTTGCAGCCTTAACCAAGGGAGCTGACTACCCTAACTTTTTGAAGAAGCTTATCGTGCAAGGCTTGATCAAGATTGAGGAGACGACTGTCGAGGTTCAAGCTCGCGCGGAAGACAAGGCGATTGTCGCCCGCATTCTTCCCGAGGCCATTGCCGAATACCGCAGTGTGATGTCTGCCGCTGGCCACACCGGTGCCCGTTTGAACCCAACTGTGACCGTCAGCAATAATGTCCTTTCTTCCAAATCTAGGTAAGTGTCTGCAAAAGCCCAACATTTTTATTGAAAACATTGTCTTACTGACTGTTATTGTTTTAGCAATGGTGGCGTTGTTCTCACCGCCTTGAACAATCGCATCATCCTGAACCAGACGGTCGATGAGCGCTTGGCGATTGCCTACACGGACACCATGCCTCAGGTGCGCAAGGGCTTGTTCACCGTCTCGGCGTAATTGCCAAGACGGTGAGCTGGCACTACTTCTTTCTTCGCCCTGAAGATGCGAAGAGCATCATCTCAACGATGCTCTTCGTATCCTCAGGGCACTTGTATAACGTTTAATAGGTGGATGAAAGTAACGAAAGTTTTGTAATTATCGTGTTGTTTGATGCCGTTTTGACAGTTGATTGTCTTTAAAGAGAAATTGGGTTGTCAACGTAGATTTGTTGCGATGCGAATAGAAAGGCAAGAGATAGGAGCCATGGTGAAGTTCAGTTATCGATTTTTCCGTTCGATTACAACTTCAACAAACTGAAGGTTCTTTCTTCGCACGAATCAGCCCTGTATAAGACAACAAAACCAATTATCACGACGATTGACTCCAAACTCTCAGATGCATCAGTGATTAAAATTATAGCAAATGTTACTTTCTTCTAATTATTTAAAGTTATACAAGTGCCCTGAGGATGCGAAGAGCATCGTTGAGATGATGCTCTTCGCATCTTCAGGGCGAAGAAAGAAGTAGTGCCAGCTCACCGTCTTGGCAATTACGCCGAGACGGTGAACAAGCCCTTGCGCACCTGAGGCATGGTGTCCGTGTAGGCAATCGCCAAGCGCTCATCGACCGTCTGGTTCAGGATGATGCGATTGTTCAAGGCGGTGAGAACAACGCCACCATTGCTAAAACAATAACAGTCAGTAAGACAATGTTTTCAATAAAAATGTTGGGCTTTTGCAGACACTTACCTAGATTTGGAAGAAAGGACATTATTGCTGACGGTCACAGTTGGGTTCAAACGGGCACCGGTGTGGCCAGCGGCAGACATCACACTGCGGTATTCGGCAATGGCCTCGGGAAGAATGCGGGCGACAATCGCCTTGTCTTCCGCGCGAGCTTGAACCTCGACAGTCGTCTCCTCAATCTTGATCAAGCCTTGCACGATAAGCTTCTTCAAAAAGTTAGGGTAGTCAGCTCCCTTGGTTAAGGCTGCAAGCTTCTCCAAACTCTCTTTCTTTAATTGCTGCGGTACACAAAACAAACAATAACTCTTAGAATCTTTCAGGTTTGGGCGACGATCTACACCATTGATTACCTCCAACAGTAAATCACGAGCATTCATCTTCGCCACGCGAGCATCGCCGACAGCCTTTGAGCGATTGACGCGCTGCTCGACCTCCAAATCCTTCATCTTTTGCTCGTACTCCTCGCGAACACGAGCCTTTCCTTGTTGGATAAGGTTCTGCTTCTCTACGCTGCATTCGCTTTCGGTCTACATGAGTTTGCATCATTGCGTCAGTTATGGAAAATATTTTCACAGGTCTTAACTCCACTCGAAAACGTACTCTAATTCGGATTTCATTGACTTTCTCGTGAGCTTCTTGCAAGATGAAATTAACCATCTGCTTGATTTGACGGTTGGCATCTCCTTTTTCGCCGCTCATTCTTCTTTCGTACCGTGCAATACCGAGAAAACAAACTGAAGTGAAGAGTTCTGACTGTGACTTCGCTCCTATCACGATCGCATTGGCACAGCAATCTCAGGTGTTGGCTACGTTATCATGATGGCTCATCGCGATCAGGGCGATCGACGACGGCTTCCATCGATTTTTCGCTCATTTTTCCTTTGTTCTGTCCCAGAATGTGGCGAAAGCTGGGTATAGGTGAGAGAAAGCAGGAAGATGATGTACAAAATGGGTATCGAATGATATGATGCTACGCAGGAAGAGCACAGGAGAATGGCTGGCTCTCTCCTCGCTCACTCGCTCACCCATTTGCCACTGAGCAACCGTGAATGAACTTCTTTCTGGTCGTGAATCACAATAAGAACTTGAAAGTCGGTCAAGTCAGTCGTCTATGAGCATTTCCGTCGCCAATTCCTTGAGTTCCCTTTGGTGTGCTGTGCTTTATTGCCTATTACCGAGCATGATCCGATCAGCTGCGCCGCTGCATTTCCGCTACGGCGCCGTGAGTTCTGCGAAGACATTAAACTTGCTGGCCGTCTCTCATACCTATAAAGTTCAAGGAAAGCTTGCCCTTGTTATGAAGGTTTGTATTTTTCACTTGCATAAGGTTTGTCAGAGTTGCTGAGGATGTCATCTTCAGCCATCGGTAGATGTGCGATTTGGAGCTGATGAGGTGCGTTCGAGGGCTGGTCTATCTCAAAAGGCTGATTTCGTGTTGAAGAAATCAACGAATATTCTTCATATACCTATGCCCGAAAAGCCAATTCATTGCGTTTTGGTAGACGAGGCGCAGTTCCTCCAAGTTGAGCAAGTAAATCAACTTCGCCTTGCCACCGAGCAATGGAATGTCCCAATTTACTGCTATGGACTGAGAACAGACTTTCGCAGTAATCTTTTCCCTGGTAGTAAGCGACTTATGGAAGTTGCAGACGTGATCGAAGAAATCGCAACGTGTTGCCATTACTGCACCAACAAAGCAATTTTGAATCTGAAGCATGTGAACGGAGTTGCCGACACATCTGGACCAACTGTACAGTTAGGTGCGGAGGAAAAATATTATCCAACTTGCTTTGAATGCTATCGCCGGAGTTTAATCGAAGTTGGTCAGTCTCCTGTCGATAGCTGGAACCATCTTGTCATGCGGAAGATCATGAAAACTGATTCGTCGTAGCTCTCCGCTCGTATGCTAGAGTTATGGTTTTGTACAAATTTGTCAAGAGGAATTTCTTGCCAATGTAAATATCAGTCCATCGAATGTGGTTTAATGCAATGGCTCCTGTGAATTGAGTTGCTACTGCTTATGCGCCCCAAATAGGCGCCTGTTATGTGTTATCATATCTTACTAAACGTTTCCCAGTTACTTGCTTGCCGTGACAGTACTGTATATAGAGTATCTCACAGAGCAATGAGGCTGCCGTGTACGTTGGTTTGTTGGTCGTTCTTCCAGTATGTAGTAGTCGTCGTCGTCGTCGTCGTCGTCGTCGTCGTCGTCGTCGTCGTCGTCGTCGTCGTCGTCGTCGTCGTCGTCGTCGTCGTCGTCGTCGTC
>SMOI01000243.1:0-48491 GCA_008000375.1 Poteriospumella lacustris
CATCGAGTACCCCGTGGACAACATGGGCCACATCCGCTACTACCTGGCGCCCAAGATCGACGAGGAGTAGGCGCCGCTCGTCTCCCGTGGCGCCGTCTCTCTCGGTCGCTGTTGTTGTGCGGCCGCTCGTCGGCGCGTACCCGTTTCTGACGTTTCCTGTGCATTGTAACTGTGTATGTAATTGTTTGTTTCGCTTGTCGCGTCTCTGTTTCCGTCGAGTTGCTTCGCGTCGGCTCGTCGGCGACCGCCACCGACCGGCAGCGGTCGCAGCGGACAGAAGACACCCCCACCCCACACGCTACCCCTCACACGACACGACACGACGAGACGAGACGAGACGAGGACTATACACATACAATTAGATACAGTTACGATGCACAGGAGAAGCCAGCGCCGGTCGCGCTGCGACGATCACTACAACAACGGCTACGACAGGGACAGCGACAGCGACAGCGACAGCGACGGCCGCGGCGCCTACTCCTCGTCGATCTTGGGCGCCAGGTAGTAGCGGATGTGGCCCATGTTGTCCACGGGGTACTCGATGACCACCGGGATGTCCGGCGACAGCGACAGCGTCACGGTGGGGCCCAGCGCCGTGGCCTTCGTGAAGAGCGTCAGGTACCGCAGCGCGAAGTTGAGTTCTACGGGCTCCTGCATGTCGATGACGACGGCGTCCTCGTCCTTGTCCACGGCCGTGTTCTTCTTCAGCATGATGTTGCCCGTGCCCAGGTCGCCCGTGCTGCTGAAGCGGATGCCCTCCTTCGTCACGGCGATGGTGCAGGAGTCGCCGAAGATGGAAATGTCGCGAATGATCCGTTGGAACTCGGCCGACGGCAGCCGCACCGTGCACTTGTACTCGGTCTCGGGGATGCCCAGGTGCTCCGACTCGATGTCCATGAGCTTGAAGTCGAAGTCGGACACGCGGTCCTGGTTGGGCGACTCGAAGACGAGCGTGAGCGTGTCGGTCTCCTCCTCGCACTTCAGCGTGACGATGTCCTCGTTGCCGGCGCACTTCAAGATCTTCGCCAGGTTCGGCGTGTTCACGCCCAGCGCGAACGGCTTGTCGCAGCGGTAGAAGTTGAAGCCCTCCGACTTCAACACGATGGCGCACAGCGACACGTGCGACGAGTCCATGGCCTACGCACAACGACACACACAACACCCCCACGCGCCCGTCAGACAGTGTTCGACGGCACTGACACCGCCTCGTGTCGCTCGGCACCTACCTGCATGGTGATACCGCGCTCATTGCAGTCGAGGTTGGCGTCCGTGACCAGCTCGCGGATGGCCTCGATGATTTTCTTGAGGATGGCGCCCTGCAGAATCTTCGCTTCGAACATGGTGTCGGATTGGACTGTGAAGGAGGGGGAAATACGATATACAAAAAAGGGGACAGAGATTGACTTGTGTGTATCGTGTAGAGCGACTCCGATCGTCGAGAGTCGAGAGGGAGCGGCGCGTCGGATTCGGATTCAAAATCAAATCGACCGCAGTTTTTTGAATCGCCGATTTCCGCCGGATTTCCGCCGACGGGCGGTCGAAAAGCCGCCAAACACAGACCCATCTGGGAAATGTGTGTTTGAGGTGCCCGAGTTGGGAACAACAATATCTCGGGATTCCGACACACGAATCTCAGTCCGCAATATGCTTCTTCGCCGATCGCTCATCGACCGAGTTCCGAGTTCGCCGGTCTGTACAAAGATCGCTCTCCCCACCAAACAACACCCTTTGGGCCTATCAACAACGATACGTGTCTTATTACATCTCCCTCCGATATGTAGAACTGTGTGAGCCCTGTCGCACGCATCGGTGAGAGGAAGAGCGGAGGAGAGCGGTCTTACAACAAAGGCAATGAGATGAGAGAGGAGCGGACAGAGGTCGAACAGATGAACCTGCGGCCACGGGCAGGTACACGAGAGGGGGGTGCGTTCAGCAGACGATGTGACCACTGCGCACCGCCACTTCTCCTGCTGCTACTACAACTGCAACTACAACTACAACTACAACTACGAGACACATACACGGCCACTGCTACACACGCTACACGTGGATACGGCGGCCCCCAAACCAATAAACTACGACACTAACACACACAAACACAGATACAAACGCAAATAAACGATGAAGACACCCGCCGCGTACGACCGACCCGACAGCGCACCCGACCGAGAGCGGGCGCCCTGTGTCCCGGTGTGTCTCGGTGTGTGTCCCGGTGCCGTTTACTCGTGGGTCTGTACCAAAATGCGGATGAAGCCGGCGGCGATGGTGACGAGGACGACGACCAGCGGGTACAGGACGCTGCGGTAGCCCAGGCGCCAGCCGAGCACCTTCAGCCCCATCGGGTACGACGCCAGGTTCACGAAGATCAACGCGCGCGTCAGCTCCAGACTCTCCTCCCAGCAGCTCTCGCCCAGGAAGCGCATCATCCAGTTGGAGCGCTCGTTGAGCTTCATCGCGCGCCAGCCGATGAGCACCACGATGGGGATCTCCTTGAAGAAGAAGAGCAGCGCCAGGTACAGCGCGCCGATGGCCCCCTCGTGCACGTACAGCCGCAGGATGAAGCCCACCGTCGAGACCATCGACAGCAACGTGACGGCGGAGTACCCGCCGCTGTTCGTGAACATCGTCGAGTACTGGAGCCGCGCGTGGATCTCGGTCTTCAGCTGCATCGTCGTGGGCACGGAGAGTTTCTGGTGCGTGATCAGGTCCGACGTCTCCTCGAGCAGCATCAGCGAGATGTTCGTGTCGGTGAGGAAGAACAGCACCATCACGGTCAGCGCCTGGCCGACGATGAGCTGGCCCAGGACGACGACGGGCGTGTAGACCGCGGCCAAGAAGCGCACGGCGTGGTCGGCGTGCGCGCTGTTCGCCGTCGACGTCGTGTTGAACACGGAGACGTACTGCGAACAGTGCGCGCCGATCGGATAGACGAGCGTCGTGCACACGGCGTACAGCCAGAAGGACCACGTCAAGCACTGCATCTTGCTGAGGATCAACGCGTCCAGCGAGCAACAGAGCCGCGTCATCAGCCGGTCGTAGACCTGGTACCAAATGAGCACGACGAACAGCGCTTGTACCAGCAAATTCGTGAACAAAAAGTTGTTGACGACGTAGGTGAAGCTCAGATCGCCACTGCCCGTGTCGTCGTAGGCGGAATGGTGGCGGTTGTACCGCGCCCAGAGGTAGATGGTGTACGGCAGGTAGATGCCCACGAAGAAGACGCGAATGCAGTAATAGTACAGGCGAATGAGCAGGTTGGAGGCCAAGCTCAAGTGTCGGTCGTAGGGCAAGACGCCCAAGACGGTCAACAAGCGCCGCACGGACCATTGGCGGTCCAACGACTCGAACAACGTTTTGTCGTGCCGCCGCTGGATCATGCCCATGATCGACACGCGCGAGGAAATGGAGAACGAGCCCAACGTGGAGCTCATGAAGCTTTCCGACAAGTCAGAGAGTTCTGAAATGGTTTCCATCAGCTGGGGGTCTTCTTCCATCATGGCGTGCTGCAGATGCGGTGGGAGCGGTTGGTTCGTGAAGGTGCCGCGGTAGTGGCTGCTGCCGCTTTTGTAGTAACGTTCGTTTTCCGGGCCTTCTTCGTCTGGTTGATGGCTAGTTACTACTCGTGGGGCCGCCTTTGGAAGGTTTTGATGAGATGGACGAGGAACCTGTGAGTTGCTGCAGGGAACCCCTAAATTGCCCTGCGATAATCGAAACAGACGGCTGTGCGACGACACGGTACTCTTGCGGGTTTCTCCGGTGTTGTCACTATTCTCTTCGATCTGAAGCGTCTGACGATGTATAGGATTTGATACTTTTGAGTGTAAGCTCGACGAATTAGGTGAAATACTCAGTGGTGGCGTTGCCTCGCCTTGTTGCTCGGCCGCCGACGAGGCCTCTGATGACATCGTCTCCACAAGGTTCGGCGGGGTTGTCGCCAACAAGGTAGGTAGCACAGTGAGTGAGCTCAGCGATAACCAAGGATTCTGAATCAGATGTCAGATCGAAGATAAAGTAATAATGTTGATCGGTGATCACCACTGCGCGTCGTCGTGGTGGTCGTCGTCATCTCGTAGTCTGGGTTGGGTGGGCAGGAGCGATCACAGAAAATTCTGGGAGAATAATGTGAGCGACGAGGTGTCCTCTGTCCCATATCCTGCAACTGTAAGAGGTACCTAGGTACCTGTACAGTGCATGGTGTAGGTATGATCGGAACGGTACCGGTATCCACACTACCTGAATGATACCCCATCCCCCTCGGCCTTGTTGATACAACCTCCGATCGCAGTCACTGAGAGGCCTAACCAAACCCTGACGAGACGACCACTCCGCATCCTTATGGAAGGTGATGAATGGGGGGGGGGGGGCGCATCGCACAGGAGTTGATGAAGTGACGACAACGAGTTTGCGAACGAACCCCCCCCCCCCCCAAGATCGCACTGGGGCGATATTCTCGTACAGATAGGGGTACTTACAACTGTTACAAAGTACTGTGCCGTCAGTATCGCAACGACGATTAATGGGTGGGCGTGCAGTACGTTCCAGGCCCGAGTATTGAGCCCACGACTGTACTATGTGGGCGTCGGTGGTGTCCCCGGGTACCACACCAGCAGAGACCGATTGACACCCTCCGAGGTCACATGGATGAGGCGCGAGCACCACGTCGAATGCGGCGCCGCGGCCGCGCTCTTGCGAGGTGCTCCGGTAGCGGACGTTGCTTTGGTCGTTGGCGTGTAGGAAGGCACGTCGAAGTCGCCAGGAAGGCGGGCGTCTTGTCGCGCGCAGATGGTGTTGAGCTGCGCGGCGACGGTTTTGCTGACGTATTGATCGGCCAGCATCGTCGAAGACCTAGGCCCCGACAGCGTCGCCGTGAGAGTCATCAGCTTCTCCTGCACCTCTTCGCCGACGAGATGTTCTTGGAAGCCGTTGATGACGATGGCCACGAACGCACTTCGTGTTGGCTCAGGCTGCTTCTTGCCCTCTTCGTGGCCCTGGCGTGTCGGCTGGCCGACCTCCACGAACAGCAGCACAGGTAGAGGTGCGCTGCCAGGCAGTTGGGCCGCGGTGACACAGCCCCTGCCGGTCATACACAGCATCGACACCACACGTCGCGGTTCGACCTTTGCCGTTTCCAGCAGTCGCTCGACCTGGCGGCGGCAGTAGCGGAAGGCCTCGCCCATGCCCAGATGGTCCTCGTCGTTCTTCACCTGCACGGCGACTGCTCCAAGGCCAGGACAGGTGGACGCCGGCAGGAAGCGTCTCGCCTTGGCCTGCGCGAGATCTACAGCGGGAACACAGCAGCATACACGGTGAGCTGCGCAATGGTACGTCGACGTTGGGGAAGCAACGACGTGTCGTACCGTCCAGGCCCTCTGGGTCGTCCATCGTCTCCGTCGCCGATGCCACAGGAGTGCGTTTCGCGCCGGCTGTCATCGGTGCCGGCGGTGCCTTCTGTGACGTGTCGTGGAGCACCGGGCGGCCCGTGGTGCTGCCGGTTGCCATTTGCTCCATCGCCGACGCAAGCTCCGTTTCGGAAATGGCGGCCGCCGATGCCGAGCTCGCTGTCGTCGATGCCCCATGTGGAGCAGGGCCCAAGACCAACGGGACAACCATGTGGACGGCCGGCTCGTCGCCGCTGCACACAAAGCCCACCCGATGACAGTACGCATACGTCAGCATTTCGGAGATGACAGGTTCGTGCGCCTCGGTCCATCCTGTAAAACTCACCGAGCACGTGCTCAGCATGTCCGTGAGACGGTCGTTTCCGTCGGCCTCGTCGGCGTTGGGGTCGTCGGACGCCTGTACGGTACCGCGCCACGACAGCGGTACGCCGGCGAACGTTGCGATCCAATCCCCCAGGGGTAACAGGCCCGAAAATGTCCGAGATTGAGGCGCTGAGTGCGGATGTTGTAGCTGTATCGCCTGACGAGTGGCGGCCTCGTATCCGTGCAGCAGATACACCGTCGATGCGAGCTCGCCTCGGTCGCCCGAGGACAAAGGCGGGGTCAATTCGCGCTCCGTCACCTGCTGGACGATCGTGTCCAGCAGGCTGGACAGCTTATCCTTCATGAATTGGCACAGTGTCTCGCCGACGAGTGGCTCGGGCAAGTACCTCACGTCCAGAGAGAGATCGTCGTGAATCGCCGTCAACGTCGCACCGAGGCTGCCCAGCCACTTGTCTTGCAGCGGGGCGATTTCATATGGTCGCAGTGCGTACCGGTAGCAGACAGCCACCGCGAAGCGCTTAGTGCCGTCGTACCTGCTCTGGCCAAAGAGCTTCTCACGGACCAACAGGTACGCGTCCTCTATCACCAGTCTCTGCTTGGAGGCCAAGTGCAAGAACACAGGGCGAGAGAAGCGGAACAAGTCCATCAGCGGATTGAACGACGTCTCTTGCGTCCATACACTAGCGGGCGCGATGAAACCATCTCGGTGCAGTCGTGCGCGTAGATGGCCAGGCAAGGGCCACGGTCCCAAAAAAGGAAACTCGAAAATGGGTCAATGTAGCTTCGTCCCGCGGTAAGCGATTCGACCGCTCGGATCATCGATTGGCGATGGGGGGCGGAAGTGTGTGGCGGCACGAGAGGTTGTGTCCAGCAGCAGGAAAAACGCTTCCCTTGAGATGTTGCGGTTCATCCACGCTACTAGCAATAGAAACAGCGAGGAATCCGGAGCCTTGGGACAGGGCTCTAGCAGCGGACGCACTTCGTCCAATACGACGAGGAATCGGGTTGGTGCGATTGGGATGTATTGGGATGGATCAAGGGCTCGCAGGGCCTCCATCATATACCCGCGTGCTGACTTTGGGGCCCCGTCGCCCCAGCTGCTCAGCGTCTGCTGAACATCGGCGGCGAAGTTGGCGGAATTCTCCTCGACGATGTACTTCCATAAGGCCTGCGGACTTACGCAACCACTCTCGACGGCCCGCAAAGCAGGCGCTACTTTGCTCGCAATGACGTGGAACATCGCGGCGAAGAACTGGTCGATCTTATCATTGCTATTGTCCTTTGTAATCGTTTTTGCAAGTGCAAGCAGCGCTGGCGCTAGTTCCGATCGAGGAGGCACTCCCGAAGAGTCCTCGGGACGCAAACACAGATGCACCACGTAGAACTCCTTGCTACATTCCTTCACCAAACGCGATTTCCCCGAGCCGGGGCCTTGAATCATACAGGCGTAGTTGGCGTAGAATTGATTTCGTCGATCCAAATCGAGGTCAACGATGCCTCGGATGCGTCGGATCAACAAGTCGGCAGGCGACTCCAGAGCCGTATCAGCCAACAGGTTGTGATATGTCGACTTGAAATAGGCGCGATGGACATCATCCTGCTTACGACGAAGCCTCGGTAGCATGGACTTGACTTCCATCGCTGTGAGGAAGTGCGAGATATCTTGGTTTGGATCGACTTCATTTTGTTTTGTAAGCAAGATCTCTGCGTTGTATCTCCAAAACTCTTCTGCTGCGACGATCATATCCCGCGCTGATGCATCGACAATGTCATGGTATGGAATCATCACAAATTTGGGAAGTATCACGGTTGCTAATAAAAATTCTTCGGTCGGCGTAAACGGCTGATCCACTACCCTTTCCCTAAGCCATCTCAGATCGTCGACCTGCTTTGTTCCACCGTACTTTTTCATCAGCGTCGGATATTTCCAGTGAAAATACGCGCGAAGACAGCATTCAAAATCCGATGCCCCTTCATCGGTGGGCTGCACCGTCTTTAAACGGACAGAACTGGAAGGGTCAAAACGAAAGCTCGACATCGGTGACAAAATCGTCTCTTGGGTTGTAGTGTGTGGAGGTAGGCCTCAGTCAGTGACTAATCCATTTTGTGTGTGCATCCTCTGTCCTCGGTCCTCTTTCAAGTCTCTCCTCGTTTTGACGTCGCTCCAAGATTCGGTCGCCCACAACGCGTTTCAAGGACAATCTTGGAAGGGTGCATCGTGGCCGGCGGACGGACGCGGCAACGTCGGTGAGATCTCTCTCAGAGCTATCTGGGGGCGCTGAGTACTGCGGTACGACATGTATATTACAGTACATGTAAGATTTCCCGTCACTCATAGTTGACACTACATGGAATTAACTCCCCTCTCTTTCCAGTCACCGAGACGAAGCTTAATATATTTCGAACAATGACCAAAGCCAACGCTCATGGACCCTGTTCTCTGCGAAAAATTGTTGATCAATGTTGCCACGCGACATGCATGAGCACATAAACTGTTGTTATCGTTTTACGTCAACAATCTAAGCGTCGACACTTTTCGGCGAGCCGTTCCTGCAATCGTCTCGCGCTGGCGTCGTGCCTGACGGGCCGATGCGACAGATGGAGGTACGATCGATACATCTATTGGTAGCATACATGGTAGTATGTTTTTCTAAGTTTTTCTCCGAAAGATTGGTGATAATTGGTCGCTGCAATGGTTGGGTCGATGGCGGATGTCACCGGCTTTCTGTCGATGTTTAACCCACGCGGTGGACGAAATCTCCCAGATTGTTTGTGATATCCTTATTCTGAAACATATTAAAATGTGAATATGGAAAATTTCTACCAAAAACACTGTAGGAGTTCCATAACAGGGCGAAAACGAGAAACAAAATCAGCAAAGATATGAATCGCATCAACTTGTTTGCATCTGTAAACAATTTCTTTCACCCAAACTGCGCCCCTGTAGCCCCTATAAAAGAATTTAAAAACTATTGAGGTTGGTCGAGAGGTGAACATTATGGTGGTTCGCAGGCGAATTTTCAGGAGTTGGAAGACAGTAGAAGAGGTACCTACGAAGTGATCGGACATGTTCATACGTATTTAGCTTACTTTGCAGTCATTGTATAGGTTAGCGCTAACTTAAACAACAAGTGCAAAGCCGACGAGCGACAGCACTGCGTCTTTGCTCTCACATGCATCATGTCCGCTATCCGCTATCCCATACGCACAGCTTGGAGCTGTATCTCAACTGTGTTAAAACTACTTTACTGACTGTGTTCGGTATTTCCACACCAAATTATCTGTTTGCTGTTCATTCTTTCAAGATGACTTCTTTCATTCGAAGCTTATTCACCCGAACAACATCGTTCGACAACGATACACTTCGTGAGGCAGTCACCCTTTGGTGTACCCATCGAGACGTTGCACTACAACGCTATGGTCACATATCTTCATGGGATGTATCGCAGGTCACTGACATGTCTGAGTTGTTTCGAAATTGGGACTCGTTCAATGAAGACATCAGTCGTTGGGATGTGTCAAAGGTCACCAACATGTCGAATATGTTTTGATGGAGCCAAGTCGTTCAACCAGCCGCTGGGCAGTTGGAATGTGTCGAAGGTCGAGAACATGTATTGTATGTTTTATGGAGCATCGCTGTTCAACCAGCCGCTGGGCAGTTGGAATGTGTCGAAGGTTAAGAACATGGAGCATATGTTTAGTGGAGCCAAGTCGTTCAACCAGCCGCTGGACAGTTGGGATGTGTCGAAGGTCACTGACATGACGTGTATGTTTAATGGAGCCTCGTCGTTCAACCAGCCATTAAACAGTTGGTCGAAGGCAGTTGCTTTTGGCACTAAGTCGCTTTTGCCTTTTATCGGAAGGAAGCAGTCACCGGCAGTCGAGGAGACTTTGGGGGCAAATGAAGCTATTTCTGTCCACCCTTTAGCTATGGTTGGGGATTCTACCGCGGCATCAAGTGCGCCAGATTATATGGCGGATTCGCCTGGTGTTGGTGCAGAGAGCGAGGCAACGGTGGCCACCGACGATGTCAAGTTGACTGAGAAGGCGCCAGACCAGCCGGTGGACAGATCGACACCTCCCTCAAATATGGCCGCTACGAATCCCACTGGCGAGACCACGTCCAGGACCCCAATGGAGGATCAAGCGGCACTACGGATGGCGCTGCACTCCTGGGCGTCGATTGCCGTGGACATGACCATGCTACACGGCCAACTGCAAGCCCAGCAGCGTGTGTTGGATTCGTTGGTCTCGCAAACAAAGGAGTGTCCGTCGTGTATTTGGCTGTATCCGAAGCGACGCGACCTCCGCGATTGGTTACGTCAACCGATGGAACGTTTGTTCATGGACTCGTTGATGCTGGTGTTTGTGTGTCCGGTGACGCTGAAAGTGGTCGAGTGTGGTCCCGACAAAGTGGGCTATGAGGTGAAGAAACCGAAGGAATTTGTGAAGCGATGGGGACCGGCGATTCTGGCGACGATTGCCGTGTTGGAGGCGGCGACAGCGGCGGGTCGCGTGGTGGGAATCCCGCTGCCGTCGTTGCCGTCGGTCAAGACGTTGACCGGCGGGGCGATATCGTTGGCGGAGACGTTGGGCTTTGGCGATGTGACGAATCGCGATCTGGTGAAAGAGGCGCTGCAATCGATGAGCTCTCTCATTGGAGAGGCGATGGAGCAAGGTGCGTCGGCTCTGCAAACGGCCACCCAACAGTCGACGTCACCGGTCGAGAGGACTTCGACGATGTTGACGTTGGACTGTACGGACGAAGCGTATCGCTGGGTACATGACCTGGTCTTGCCACACGGACCCTTGGCGGATCAGTTACGAGGCAAGATGCATCGACTACTAGGTGATGACGGGGCGGTGGAATGGGTGTCGGTGGAAGGGGAAGATGCCTGGAAACAGGCACACCGTCTATCACCACCCCCACCAACACCAACACCGCCTTCGTCGTCAACGTCAACGTCAACGTCGGTGGCTGGGGTACTGCCTGTGCCGTTGGTGCCTCCCCTTCCGTCTGCCGCCCCCACTGCCAACACTGCCAACACTGCTACTGCCGAACCTCACAACGACTTCGTCGAATACTTGCGTACGGCGCTCGGTCGTCACCATATCCACGACGAACGACTGTTGGCCCCGGCGGTACGACTCATGGCACACGAAGGCATCTCCTCCCATGCGGTATGGACATCACTGTCGGACACGGATGTGATGCATCTGTTGAGCACGGAGGACGGGTTGAAATTGAAAGTCGGGGTACGAGAGGCGCTGAAGCTGATTCATGCGGAGGCAAAGACCGCCAAGGTGACCAAGAACGACGCCAACGGCGATGGAGAGAAGTCGACGAAGGACGTGTCCCAGCTGCAGAAAGAAATACAGGAACTGAAACGCCAGTTGCGGTTGATGACGCCCATGGGGCGCGCGGAGGATGTCGACGCCGATGGCTACGATGCGGGCAACGGACAATGTCAGCTCCTCGCCCAGAGTCGATCGACGTCAGTGAAGTCCTCGTCGATGACACCGGCCGGGCGGCAGGAACAAATCATTCGTCTTGAGCGGCAAGTGGCCGCAATCGATCGACACGTGCATCTGATGAGTGAGCATCTGCACGGACAGGACACTCGATGAAGGACCATTTGGCCCAACGATGTGGTGTGGTGAGGGTGGTAATGGTGGTTGGCTGGTAGTGGGTGGTTAGTAAGGCGACCGTGGTCTACACGGTGGAGCAGGTCGCGTGTATGTGATGTTCTGTTGTCTGTAGGCACATGGGTTGTCACCGTATCGTATGTACAGGAGACACGCACACTGTACTGTACGTTCGCGTTGTGTCCCATCGTTCGTAGTGTTTAACGTGTCCGCCTATCCCATTGAGAATCGTACCTATATGTAAACGAGACACGTTAGTATGCACCCTGTAAACCTCCTCTCACACGGACGTGTGACGGTGGAACATATTTGTGGGGGGCACGATGGTCAGCAGGGAGCTCATGGACCCTGTTCATTCGGCGAAGAAAATGCTGATCAACGTTGCTGAGCAGCTACGCGACGTGGTTGATTTGCCATGAGCACATAAACGGTTGTTATCGTTTTACTTCACTGCAGCCCGCGGCTCTCATCAGTCATCACTCTATTATACACTACCAGCGTCGCTGGCGTTGTCGTCGACTTCCGCTACTCGCTCAATCTTCTTCGTGGGGATATTGCCCACCCGGATATACTCCAACAACTGTACAGTACACAGGAACGTGAGAACCGAGCCGACAAGAAAAGAATAACCCAACCCAACCGACTTACCTCCTGTTCCAACGGGTGGATCTCACCACACAGGACGAGACTGTGCAGCGGGGCACCAAAATCGACGTCTAATAACTCTCCGAGCTTGCCGTACACGATCTACACACGAGAGAACAGCAAGATCATTGTTAACGTCAACAACGAAATCAACTCGGGTAGCGTCGTCCTTTACCAGTTGATCGGGCTGTCCAAGACGCGCGACGCCGATACCGTAGTGGTCCGCCGTCACCACACCTTCCTTCTTCTCTTCTTCGACCGACAACAGTTGTTCGATGGCGACGTTGACCGTCATGAACCGGGGAGGCAGGAAACGCACTTTGCCGTGTTTGGTCAACGCGTCGTAGTCGGGCTCTTTGACTTTGATGTCCAACAAACACAGGGTGTGCATGCCACCCTTCTGGTTGTACTGAATACGCTCATAGAAGGAGGAAGGACGCCATTCACCTTCGAACAAAGGAATGGACACGGTGTAGCCGAATTGATAGAGCGGCAGACCGCACGACGCCACCGCGTTCATGGCCGACGCATTGTGAATGACTTCCACCGGAATGCCTTCCTTTCGGCAGCGAAGAATCATATCTACGTGGGTGGTAGCCGCCAAGGGATCTCCCACCACCAGCAAAGAGACCTTGTGTTCTTTGGCTTGGCCATAAATCTCCTCCGCGCGGCTTTCCACATATTCGCGATCAGCCAACACAATGGGCTTCTGATAAAACTCTTCCAACTTGGCCTTATCCACACCCAAGATGGACGTGTAATATTCAAGATAGACTGCGACGGATTCCTTGATGCATTCGTATCCTCGCAACGTCACGTCCTTGTGGTCTCCAAGACCGAGTCCAATCAGATACAACACCATTTTCTTTGCGAACTCTTGGACACCTCTGTAACAGTACCACACTTGTGTATCAATAAATACACAATGCTAAATCTACGCCTCTCTTGTGATCGATCATCGCACGCCAATGTCAATATCACGGTCGACTCGTCCGACAGGAACGACGTCGCTCGCGGAGGACGAATGGACGAGGGAACTCTTGTACATGAACTGTCTCCATTTCGAACTATATACACTCAGCACACTATAGAATAGGCGTAAGAGGGTTGCTGCAGTTTCTCCTTTGGCCTTTGGATCGTTGACTCAACTATCGGGCCCTGACGCATCACTTACACACCAACACACCTTAGCAATACCCAAACGAGTCGATAAAACTGGCAACATGTAGCTCTCAGATGTTCTCGAACGAAGAAGAACGAGCCGAGTCGCTGTGCCCAGCAGGTGAACACAAAGTCCCAAACGAGCCTATCCCAGACTGAGGCATCATTCCAATCTCGAGCGTGCGGTGCCCGTGTAACATCATTTCGAAGGCTTCTTGAACAAATCACATTGTCGACGCTTCCTTACTAAATGATAAATGGGTTTCTTAGTTTATTTCGCGTGACTTATTTGACACGGAAGCGTCAGAAGCTCACGATCACAGCGCGGTCGTCTTTGACTGTCAGTTTTTTCGCGTTTTCCGCCTTTGTACGCAAGTAGTTGCTGTACTATGTCTGTAAATTATGCGCGCGTAGCTTTGTAAATATGCTGGACAGATGAATGTGTGAAATATCTTGAAGAATAGTCGATTGATCTGGGCCGAACATTGAGCAGAAGCTGACAATGTCGTATGACAACCACATCGTAAAAGCGTTAGAAAATCGTCAATCTGCTTAGAAAACTTTGGAAAAACATACTACCGTGTCAGATATGCAACGGAGTATCGAGATCAGCAAAACTTGCATATTTCTACAACGAATTGAACAAGTTATATCCAAAAACTAACCTTGTTTTTCTGAAGATTGACTTTTCAGGCACCGACGACTGGCCAGAACTTTGGTTCTACTCGTCAGAAATCCATCATCCAAGTTTCATTAGGTGTCTTTCATGCAGTTACATCAATCTAAATCATTAGACCTGGTAAAGACTGAAGGAAAGAGTGTGAAAAGTGTACAAAAAGGTCTCAAAAGCATACGAACCTGTCCAGTGAAGGGGGTTGGCAGTGCGCAACGAAACCGCAAAAACCACACACACCCTGCTGAACAGTCTCCACACCACACTACACTACTGTGAAAACTGATAGCGAAGGAATACGTAGCGCACATGCCACGAGAAGGCTCGCTGCTGGTTCACGCAACTGACTATCGTCAGCGTGACGATGACCCGCCACGCTTTCCCTGGCCCCCGAACGAACCGCGTCGCCCCCCCCCACCAGGTGGATGCAGAGATGGAGATACTCGCCCCTCCTCCCGCAGACACTACGACGGTGCGACGCCCGCCGTATGTCAGCAGGGGGGGGGGGCCTCCCACATCTCCCCTCCGCCTTGTACAACAAACAACACCGTTGCTTCACGGTAGCAAGTTGTGGTATGTCTCATTCCCTACTGACGGCTTTGCACTTCGTGTTGTATCGTTCGCATTGACACTCTACAGTTGCCAACTGTGTACACGAGTTCAAATTCAAGTGTGCTGGACCCCGGTAGCTTGTACTATTTCCATTATGTACAAGATCGTCCCCGTGAATCGACCGGGGTCCACAACACTTGAATTGGAACTCGTGTGCACCGTAGACAACTCTTGAGTGTCAGTGGCTGGCGGCCGAGATGTTTCCAACCACACTATTCCGGGCAGGCCAGCTCTTGATACTTAAATCGACCCATACCGAACTGCAGCCCCTTGGATCCCAAGGATGTCGGAGAGGCTACCGATGACGCTTCTGGATCGGGGTCGAACAACGCATCGGAACACTGTACTCAACCGTAGGAAAACTCTAATCGGTTGCTGTTTCCAATCATCTTTTCAAAGGTCCAACTTCCCCCCGACTGCATCGTCGAGAATTATTTTCAAATCCTCTTGAGGGTCCTAGGTTGTTCGATTCGGGAATTTTCACCAGCCTCGATGCCCGCTTCCTCGAGAGCGAACGCACACGGCCACTGATTTTTCTCTTCTTTGCTGTCCATTGTATTATTCACATTGAATTGAAATGTGTTCCTATTTCCTTTTCTTCGTTCGGAGTAGGTTTTGACTGACGGACGTTAGACCCTTAGACCCTTAGACCCTTGCGAGTGTGCTGTTGGCCGGTCGTTTCAGAAATTGCGCGGGAGATACAGTAGCTGCACGCTTCTGATGTACGGTGCTGTCTCCGTTTGTACACCATTGGGTGTTTGCGTTAGATATGCAGAGGGTGACTGGGAAGTGGAAAAGTGGGGAAGACTTCACAAGTCCGGGAATAGCTATGGCTGTCTCTGCATCTCGTGTGGGTTGGTGGGGAGGTGGGTGGGGGCAAGCGCCGCGTGTTCGTTCGGGGGCGTCACGCTGGAAGGGTGAACACAAGGTAAATCGTCCGGCGAGGCGACAACTCGAACGCTCTGGTGACCGGCAGGCTGCCGGCGACGTCACTCAGGTCCACCGCCATGGCGAACGAGCCTGCACGATTAACCACGTGCAGCCCAACGACCTCCCTCTCATCAACGCGCCGACGAGCAGACCATCGGCGAATAGAAGGCCCCGTCGAACGACGCGGGCCACCAGTACGCGGAGCACACGACGGGGCAGCGTGTGGGACATCTTCCCGGCGAGACACGCGAGATCCACGACCCAGGGGCCACAAAATCGTTTCCAGATGGAGCAAGAAACGGATCTGGTTGGAGAAGAAAGGGCACCCTGAGACGCAGCGCCGATGCAGACCAAAGGCGGTTTGGCTCGGCAGACACCACCGCGGGATACACGCACCACCAAGGAAGCACAGAAACGGTCGTTGGAGAAGAATCTACCGCCCAGCTGATGATGGGGCCAAAGAAACTGCAGGCGTCGTCGAGGAAGCCGGAGCCGATGGCGTCGAGGCGATGCCATATCGCCGCATATGGGTATAGGCACACCACGTGATGGTGACAGGTAGCACACGATACCAACGCAGAAAATATGTGGCCGAATGTGCCAGGTCCACGCGGCCTACGATTGGGACGCCAGACTGATGAAGCCGCGCGCATGGGTTCGTACACCTTTATCAACACCTTGCTAGCTGCTTACTACGTATAGTACGTCTGGAAGCCCCTTTATCAACTGTAATTGACCACAGGTCCGCATACTTGCAGTCAGCATCCTGACCCATGCAATCCGGTCTGCGTGGCCCAAGAAAACGTTAGAAAAAGACAAGGTGACATTCTTCAAGTCCATAAGAGCTTGCCTCAGCTCTACGAATCCCACGAATGTGTCGCCTGGTCATTGCATTTTGCATTGTAAAAAAGCAGAATACCTGGATACAGCATACCTGGATACCGAGCAACCATTCTCTCGGTTGCTCGGCTGTTGGTACACTTATGTTCTCTTCTTTATCTCATGCACCCCTTTAGAGAATACGCTGTTTTTTCCGCTTCCACCCTTTGCTTGTCTTCTCCCGACAATTGCGGAAAAAACAACGTACAGTATGTCCTGAGGGTGAATGAGATAAAGGAGACAACACAAGTGTACCAACAGCCAAGCAACCGAGAGAACGATTTGGTAACTGGTGAAGCCACCGCGCACATGGGTCCAAGCGGTTGTTGGCTGCGTAGTTTGTACACCGGTCAGCGTTCTCGCTTTCAATTTCGGAACAGCTGCGCAGTCCAGCAGTCCATTCGTCCCAAGAAAAAGTTAACTACAAAAAGACAAGGCAACATTTTTCAAGTTCATATTAAGAGCTTGCCTCAGCTCTGTACATCTCACATCCACGAATGAATCGTCTGGCCAACCGCGGACAATAATCGTCTGGCCAATCGAAATTCTGCATCGAATCGCCATGATCAATCCAAGTTCATCATCGTGCTCACAAAGTGTGGGAAGTTTGGGCGCACCTGGGTTCTTGGGTGGCCCGCGTCCGTCGGAACAGTTCAGTTGTTGCACGTTCGTTGCCCACCGACCGGACGACGACGAGGACATGAAGAATGAAATGTGGTCGCCGCCGCAGAGACCAGTCGACTGCATAGCAACGACGTGCAGTCGACTGCATAGCAACGACGTGATGTTTATTCACTTTCTTTTGGAGATCTTCTTTTCCTTGTTCATCATCACTCGTGTTTCTTGTTCGTCGAGTGCACATGCCATGCCTTTTTTTTTTTTTTTTTTTGCATGAGCGAGAGATCCTTTGGCAACAAGCACCTCGTTGATATGCACAGCATCTGTTTCAGGCGCTGTGGTCCTTAGTCATTGCGCATTAAGAAACATCTATTTTCGAGGAGATATGCTGCTGATCATTGTAGTCTGCTCCTGTCTCTGGGCCATGGTGGTATCGGGCACCAACTACGAACTCATCCAACTCCGATCGTTTATTGTGGGCAACAGCCCTGGAGAACGATCGGGCGCATCGGTCGCTCTCAGCACATATAGTTCTGAGTATCCTCGACGATTGATTATCGGATCCCCATTTTATATCAATGGCACATCAATGACCGGGAAGGCGACAGTCTATGAAGAGTCAACGACCGATCCAACCGGCTGGAAGTCGATTTACGTCTTGACGGGACCGGCGGGGAACGGAATGTGCGGTCACTCGGTCACCATCAGTGGCGATGGAACCAAATTCGCCGTAGGTTGTCCCTATGATCAAAGCAGCACAGGTCGTGTGTATGTGGGCGTGTACACCTACGGAAACCTAGTGACCTACCCTTTGCTGGGCACCAACACGAATGGCTATTTTGGTATCAGCGTTTCCTTCGCATACGATGGTTCGTACGTAGCGATTGGTGAACACGGCGCGAATGTTGGTCAGATAGCATCTGCGGGTAAAGTGCACATTTATACCGGGCCTTACGATCTGCCATTTGGCACAATAACGGGATCTGCTGCTGACGAAATGCTCGGGTACAGGGTAGCCATGTCCAGTGAACTGGTGGTAGCTGTTGTCTCCCTTGGCTACAGCTCACCATCAATTGTTCGTGCTGGAAAAGCGATAGTGTATAACATTTCGCCGTCGTCAGGGGCGGCCACTGCTAACCGTGTATTTAATGGCAAGGAAACCGACGAGTTCATTTCGTCGTCGTTGGCGATCACGTCTGACGGACAGACGCTTGCGATCGGCACAGCAAAGTCGGACGTAGGCTCCTTGGTCGACGCTGGTCGTGTGCGTGTTTATGATTACTCTTTTGACATGTGGACGCAGAAGGGCTACCAGATCAATGGCACGCAAAGCAATGAGCTCTGCGGGTCGTCCGTGTCGTTGGATTCAACGGGCACGTACCTGGTAATGGGTTGTCCGTTGTCTTCCTCTGCGAACAAGGGCCGCGCGCGTGCCTATCGATACGACGCCACGACGGTGACGTGGACGCAGATGGGCGCCGACCTCGTCGGGTCGACCGACCGCGAGCGCGCCGGCTACTCGGTCAGCATGGACAGCACGGGCATGTTCCTCGCCAGCGGATCGATGTTCTACAACGTGTCCGGGGGCTTCACCAACGTCGGGCGAGCCGCAGTGTACCAGGTCGTGAACGCACCGACATCGCAACCGACGGGGCAGCCGTCGCGGCAGCCTTCAGGGCAGCCGTCGGGGCAGCCAACACGGCAACCGTCGGTCCAACCGACGTCACAGCCGTCACGCCAACCATCGGGGCAGCCCTCGCGGCAGCCTTCGCGGCAGCCTTCGCGGCAACCGACGGGGCAGCCGACCGTAAGGCCAGTGCTGCGCCCCACCTCGTCTCCTTCGCGACAGCCGACGACGGAGCCGACGAGGCAACCGACGGGGCAGCCGTCACGACAGCCGACCCGACAGCCCACCGCGCAGCCCTCGCGCCAGCCCTCGTCACAACCCTCGACCCAGCCAACACAGCAGCCAACCGCGCAGCCCTCACGGCAGCCATCGAACCAACCGATGGGCGAACCTACCGCCCAGCCCACGATGCAGCCCACACGGCAGCCATCGGCACAGCCGACGACACAGCCCTCACGGCAACCAACGGCGCAGCCTACGCGGCAGCCATCGGCTCAGCCAACGAGCCAGCCGACGTCCAGTCCCAGTCGACAGCCCAGCAGCCAGCCCACACGGCAGCCGTCAGCTCAACCGACGTGCCAACCCTCCGCGCAGCCGGTGAGCTCGCCAACATCACAGCCATCGGCACAGCCCACACGGCAGCCCACAACACAGCCTAGTGGACAGCCCAGTGGACAGCCCAGTGGACAGCCCAGTGGACAGCCGACGGTGCAACCAACTCGGCAGCCGTCCGCTCAGCCGACAACGCAGCCGACGGCGCAGCCCACACGGCAGCCGTCGGCCCAGCCAACATGGCAGCCGACTAGGCAGCCGACGGTGCGACCAACATGGCAGCCGTCAGCGCAACCGACGCCACAACCGTCTCTGGGGCCCTCTAGGCAACCTACTGCGCAGCCCACACGGCAGCCCTCTGCACAGCCCAGCGGACAGCCCACACGGCAGCCCTCTGCTCAGCCTACTCGACAGCCAACGGTACAGCCGACAGTGCAGCCGTCCGCTCAACCGACAGCGCAACCGACGTCGCAGCCCACGCGGCAGCCGTCGTCATCTCCGTCGCGCCAACCGTCGTCGCAGCCATCGTCCCAACCCCGCAGCGCCCCCACGTCGCAGCCGACGCGGCAGCCCTCTGCGGTGCCATCGAGGCGACCCACTGCGCAGCCATCGACCCAACCAACGGTGCAGCCATCGACCCAGCCCACACGGCTGCCCAGTGGACAGCCATCGTGTCTACCGACGGCACAGCCCTCTGCGGCGCCTTCGAGTCAGCCTTCTGCGCTTCCCACTGCTCAGCCCACACGGCAGCCGTCTGCTCAACCGACAACACAACCGTCCACGCAGCCGACTGCGCAGCCATCGGCCCAGCCCAGTGGACAGCCGACGGTTCAGCCCAGTGGACAGCCGACGGCCCAGCCCAGTGGACAGCCGACCGGGCAGCCCACTGGGGAGCCATCATCTCAGCCCAGTCGACGCCCCAGTGAACAGCCATCAGCTCAACCAACAACTCACCCGAGTGTACGGCCGACGGTGCAGCCCTCTGCGTTGCCGTCGAGTGGACCCACTGTTCAGCCGTCGGCCCAGCCCAGTGGACGCCCCAGTGGACAGCCCAGTGGCCAGCCCACCACAGAGCCCAGCAGCCAGCCCACACGGCAGCCATCGGCTCAACCATCTGCAAGACCCAGTGGACAGCCAAGCGAGGAGCCTACTCGGCAGCCGTCGGCCCAGCCGAGTCGACAACCGAGTGCACAGCCCAGTGAACAGCCGACGGTGCAGCCCACCGCGCAGCCCTCGTCTCAGCCGAGTGGACAGCCGAGTGGCCAGCCCCGTGTTCAGCCAACCGCCGAGCCCACGCGACAGCCCACCAGGCAGCCCACTGCGCAGCCGAGTGGACAGCCCGTCGCTGGTCCCAGTGCACAGCCGTCGCAGCGCCCTACAGGGCAGCCGTCCAGCCGACCGACGGGGCAACCCTCTCGATCGCCCTCGTCCGAGCCGACCGCGCAGCCGTCGACGTGTCCAACGGGCCAACCGTCCGCCGAACCGTCGGCGCAGCCGTCATTACGTCCGACGAGCCAGCCGAGCCGCCAGCCGTCGCGAGCGCCATCGACGCAGCCGACCGCGCAGCCGTCGTTGCCGCCGAGTGGGCAGCCCAGCGCACGGCCCAGCGCCCAGCCGAGTCGCACGCCGTCGGCGCAGCCGTCGCGCCAGCCGAGTGGCCAACCGTCGCGGCAGCCCACGGCGCAGCCGACGACGGGCGCGTTGAATCGTCTGGAGGACTCGTTGGGGGCGCTGGCGGGGCGAAACGGTACGTCGACGAACGCGACGTCGTCGTCGCTGGGGGCGCTGGTGACGGCGACGTCGTCGGCGCTGGCCTCGTTGACGTCGGTGGTGGCGCAGGCGCTGGCCTCGGGGGCGAGCGTGGCGCCGTCGCTGCAGTACCAGTCGGCGGACGTGAGTCTGTCGGTGTCGGTGGGGACGCTGAACGCGTCGTCGGCGGCGGCGGGGTCGACGTTGGTGTCGACGGTGTCGCTGGCGGGGACGGCGACGACGGTGCAGCTGGCGTCGTCTCCGTCGCTGAGCGGCGCGTTGGGCGTCGCTGGCGGCGGCTCGTCGTCGTCGTCGGTGATCGTGTCGGTGGTGTCGTGGTCGCCGTCGCTGGTGGCGCAGCTGGCGGGCGGCACGACGGTGACGACACCACCGACGAACGCGACGCAGCCGCCGACGGTGCCGTCGGTGCTGTCGTCGTCGGTGGTGCGCGTGCAGGTGTCGCGGGCGAACGGGTCGTCGGTGGCGGCGGCGCTGCAGTTCGTGGCGAACGTGACGGTGACGGACGCGCTGGTGGCGCGCAACGCGTCGGCGAACCTGGAGGTGTTTGCGCACGAGTGCGCGGCGGGGCGTGCGGAGCGCGTGACGCACCGCTGCCGCGCGTCGTCGGTGGTGATGAACCTGACGTGCAGCGGGGAGGCGGCGGCGTCGGTGCGGCGGACGTGTCCGGTGCCGCAGCGGGCGTGTTCGGTGCTGCGGGTGTCGGACCTGTCGGTGGCCAGTGCGGACTACTGTCGCGCGACGGTGTCGGGCGCGACGGTGGCGTGTCGCTGCGGCTACGAGGCGCAGAACCGGTCGTCGGCGGCGGCGGTGGCGAGTCTGTTGGCGGCGACGGGCGGGGCGATCAACGTGGCGGTGGTGACGCAGTTCGTGTCGGGCGGGTTCGACGGGAGCATCGCGGACCCGCGGCAGGCGGGGCAGCAGTTGGTGCAGCAGTCGACGGCGGTGCTGGGCGCGTTCGGCGGGGTCCTGTTGGTGGGCGGGTGTCTGCTGGCGGCGCTGTGGTGGGCGCAGTACGCGTCGGTCGCTGACGGCGTCGGTAGCGGCGGCGTCACTGGTGGGCGGCGGAAGGCGGCGGCGTCGCTGTCGGAGCCGTCGGAGGCGCCGCCGCCGTTGCAGGGCGACGACGACGAGGCGGCGGCGGTGGACGAGGCGGAGCGGTCGGCGACGGTGGCGGCGCTGGCGACGCGGTACGTGTGGTCGGTGGTGCCGCCGGGGCTGCAGGCGCAGCGGCCGTGGTGGGCGCGGTGGTGGCGCGCGCTGAGCGAGCAGCACGTGTATCTGCGCGTGCTGCGGTCGCTGCGGCAGCTGGCGGCGTCGTCGGGGGCCGCGGAGGCGTCGTCGCTGGCGCGCGGGTCGCGGGCGGCGTACCAGCGAGTGCGGCAGGCGACGATGCTGGACGTGGTGCAGCTGCTGACGGAGTTCACGGCGGCGTGTCTGGTGCTGGCGCTGGTCTTCGACCTGCAGTACCCGTCGGACGACGGCAGCTGCGCGGCGCAGGCGACGGTGGCGGCGTGTTTGGCGCGCAAGTCGCCGCTGGACCCGACGGAGAGCTACTGTGTGTGGCGCGCGTACGTGGCGCCGTCGGCGGGGCAGCTGTCGGAGCTGCGTCCGGACGGACGGGGCGGCTGGGCGGTGCTGCAGGAGGTGACGCTGGAGGCGGCGCTGCTGCCGACGGCGGCGGCGGACTGGCAGGCGTGCGGCTACAACGAGACGCCGCGGTCGGTGTCGGCGGCGCTGCTGGCGCTGCTGCTGGCGTCGGTGTTGTCGGTGCCGGTGAGCGTGGCGCTGAGTCGTCTGATGGCGGCGATTCGGTCGCGGCCGATGCGCGAGCTGTGGACGCGGCAGGCGCTGTCGTCGCTGGCGTCGCAGGCGTCGGCGACGAAGGCGACGCGGGTGTCTCCGCAGGCGCCGGGGTCGGAGGAAGCGACGGCGGCGGTGGGCGACGGTTCGCGGGGGCGACTGTCGGCGGCGTGGGCGGCGACTGCCCGGTGGTACGCGCGCCTCGTGGTGACGACGCCGGAGGTGTCGCTGGAGGCGGCGGAGGCGCGACGGCGGCTGCTGCGTCGGTGGCGGTCGGCGGCGGTCGGGGCGGCGGATGACGAGGCGGTGCCGACGAAGCCCACGGCCGCGTCGCGGGGCCGTCGCGCGGGTGTGTCGGGTGCGGCGGTGACGTCGTCGGTGGCAATGGCGTCGCCGTCGGAGGAGGTGCGGCCGATGGGGCAGGCGCCATCGACGGAGACGGAGGAGCAGCGACAGTGGCGCCAGCGGCTGCAGCACGCGACGGAGGCGGAGTTCGGTCCGTCGCTGGTGCAGCGGTGGCTGGTGGAGGCGACGGCGGCCGACGAGTCGGCGGGGGCGTCGACGGCGCTGGCGGTGCAGCTGGAGGCGCACGCGTCGTCGCAGGCGTTCGCGACGGGTGCGGCGCGGTACGGCAGCCTGTTCGTGGTGCTGGCGCTGAACGTGGCGGCGCTGTACGTGGTGGCGCTGAAGGGCGCGAGTCGCGGGCTGGACTGGCAGGTGCGGTACCTGTCGGTGTGTCTGCTGAACTGGGTGTCGGAGACGTGGGTGGTGCGGCTGTGCGAGGTGTCGGCGGTGCACTGGTGGCTGCCGCGGGGCCAGTTGGCCACCGTGACGCGGGCGGTGGCGGAGGTGTCTCGCGCGCTGGCGGCGGCGGCGCTGGCGGCGTCGTCGTCGTCAGCGGCGGTGCGTCAGACCAGCGACTGCGGTGCGTGCGACGGGGCGTCGGTGACGGCGGCGCTGGCGGGCGCGCGGCCGCAGCTGCTGGAGAGTCAGGCGGCGCTGCGGCACGGCGGCGGGTCGTCTAGCGCTGCGACGGTGCTGGGGCTGCGGTCGCAGGTGACAGAGGCGGCGTGGACGGCGGTGCTGCCGTCGTCGTCACCGTCGCCGTCGCAGTTGTCTTCGTCGTCGATGGCAGCCGACGGGTCGATGCGGCGGTGGCTGGCGCAGCGTCCGTACTGGCAGCAGTGCGGCGTGGTGCGGCTGGCGGCGACGGCGCTGCTCGTGTGTCTCGTGTATCTGTGGTCGGCAGTGCGCGGCCGCCGCGAGACGCTGACGACGTCGGGTTTCCTGCTGGCGCTCGTAGCGGCCGCGGGCACCGTCGTCGCGGTGGCTGCGCTTCGGAGCGGCGCTGGGCGGGCGACGGTGAAACCGGCGGCGGGCGGCGTCGCGGAGGCGGCGAAGCGACCCATCGCCGGCCCCGCCGCCGTCGTCGCGAAGGGTCCCGCGCCGATGGCGGCCGCCGTTGCTGCGCCACAGCCGCCGCTGCGACGTTGGTCGTCGGTGGAAGCGCCGCTGCCGCCGTCGCTCGGCGCGTTGCTGCGGTCGCTCGGCTCCAGCGACGGCTCCAGCGACGGCGACGGCTCCGGCGACGAAGCGGCGCAGACGACGTCGTCGTCCTCGTCGGTGGCGTCGCTGGCCGCGTCGACGGTCGCCATCGACGTCGCCGAGGCGAAAGCGGACGACTCCGTCGCCAGCGACGGCGACGCCAGCGACGGCGGCAACAGCGACAGCGACGGAGACGCCGACTGGCGGCTGTCCTCGTCGTCGTCCTCGTCGTCGGGCTCGTCGCAGGCGTCGTCCGCGTCGCTGTCGCGGTGGTTCGGCTCCTTCGGCGGCAGCGACGACGACGACCTCAGCGACCACAGCGACCACAGCGACGCGCCTGCGTCGTCGCGAGCGTCGTCGTCGGCGTCGTCGTTTTCCTCCGTCGACATCGACGACGACGACGTGGCGCGGTCGTTCCACTGACCACGCCACAGCCGCCGGCCCGTCTCTCTCGTCTCTCTGTGTGGCTCTCTGTGAGAAGCTCTCTGTGTGTTGTGTATGTGTAGCTCTCTCTGTGTGTCTCTCTGTAGCTCTCTCTGTGTAGCTCTCTCTGTGTTGTGTGTTGTGTGTGTCTGATCTGTTTCTTTGTCGCGGCGGGTGCCTCCTCCGACCCTCTGACGCCCTCTGAGCCTCTGACCGCCCTCTGAGTGGAGGGCGATGAGGCGATAAAGGAGGGGGGGGGGCACTCTGCGGCGCGTCGCGTTGTTTGTCGCGCGGGGTCGTCGTCGTCGTTCGACGGGGTCGCTCTCGGTCGCTCGGCGACTCTCTGCGCATTGTTCTTGCTCTTGCTGTTGCTCTGTTTGTGTTGCTGTTGCTCTGTGTCTCCTCGCCGGTGTCTCTGCCCGGTGGCTGTAGCCCGGCCGCCGCCGCCAGTGGAGCTGGGCACGTCTCTGTCTGTGCCTCTGTCTCCGTCTGTGCTGTGCCTGTGCTGTGTCTGTTATCTGCTGTCGCTCGTAGTACGTTCTCCATCGATCGCGCGCGGCTGTGAGCAGCGCCGCCGGGTGGCAGGTGGGAGGTGTCGGTGTCCGTGTCGGTGGGGAGTGGGGCGGGGGCGGAGACCATCGACAGCGGTCGCCCCGCCCCGTCACCGTCACCGTTACTGCCGCCAACGCCAACACCGCCGCCCCGTAGCGGCTGCCATCATCAGTCTCAGTCGCTGTTTTTCATCTGTTTTTCTTCGTCGTTCGCTGTTCGTTCGTTCTTCATTAATCGCCTCGGCTCGGCAGCGGTCCTCGTCGCTGCGTCAGCCACCAGCGGCAGCCACAGCGCTGCGGCCGAGGGCCACATCGACGCAGCGGACGGGGCCGTCTGTGCGGTCTGCTCGGTCTGTAACTCGCTAAATCCCCATCGCATCAACGGTCGGCGGTCCTCGGACAGCCAACGGGACGGACGGCTATCGGGGACACGGCAGAGGACATAGGGCGAGGAGGTGATGGGGGGGGAGGGTAACGATGCGCTGTCAGTTGGGTGCCAACCGCCCGCCCGCACGAGACGGCGACGGCGATGGCGATACAAAGAAACAAAACGAGACGCGCACATTGGCGGTTCGACACAGCCGCACGAGGGACTGCGACCCGCCGCGTCGTGACGGCGAAGGGGGTTGCGCGGAGGGGCGGACGCCATAACGACGCGGACGGGGGCAGCAGTCGTCGATGCGGCGGCGTCGGTGCCGCGCGATTGACAAACGTTTACGATGCGATGGAGATAGAGAGGGAGGGAGAATACAGGGCGAACACAGGGCGAACACAGGGCGAATGACAAACAAGAGACACTGCGTCAACGGGAGAGACAGCGGCAGCTGCGGCGGTGGGCGCGGTGAGTTTACTTGTTGTAGCAGACGTCGGCGGTGGCCTTGGCAGCGAACTTCTTGCAGCTGGCGGGGGTAGGACCCGTGTACGCCTTGCAGATGGCGGGCGTGAGCAGGTTGTTGTTGGACAACAGCGTGTTGTCCACCAGGACCCACGGGACGTAGTCGTGCGCGGGGGTGGCCAGCGCGCCCTGCGCCTGGACGTCGTTGGCCTCCTTCGCGGCGCAGTCGGTCACCGTCGCGTAGCTGAGGCCAGAGTTGGCCATGGTGGTGGAGAAGCAGTTGGGGGCGGCGTTGGGGTCGCCCTCGTTGAGCTCCATGCACTGGATGAAGGGCCAGGCCTTGAAGGTGTTCTCGCCGGTGGAGATGGCGGTGATGTTGTTCGACAGCTTGTACAGCGTGCACAGCTCCAGCACGTCGCTGGTGCACTCGTCAACGCCGTGTTGGCAGGTGTACGAGCCATCAGCGTTCTTCTTCGTGTTGCCGTAGGGCACCATCTTCAAGTCGACGATGGCGGCGATGTCGGACAGGGCCAACGTGTTGGTCAACGGACCGGTGATGAACTGCTGGCAACCTAGGCACGTGCATCCATTATAAGTCAAGGGGCGAGAACCGCTCGCACAATCATCCCACCGTACCTGGGCACAGAGCTTCGTAATACACCTCCACAGGCACCTTGGGGTACTGTTGGCCGAAGGCCACGGCCAGAACCAAACACAACGCAACAACGAACACAGCCATCATTTTTCCTCGGGGGTTAATAATCACACGGAAGATACCGAATTAATTATGGTAACAGCCGATAGCGTCGACGATGATAATTAGCTCACAAGAAGAAGGCGCAGCTGTTTTGTGAGTGAGCGCCACCGTCGCGCGTCGAGAACGAATCTCCCCAGAAAGCCACACATATCTGGGCTATTCTGGCTGAGAAGTCGTTTGTCCTTTGTCTACAATCTTTTGTCTGTAGTCATCGGTCGGGATGACAAACGACAAGTCGCCCAGCAGGTTTCAGGTTGGAATCATACCGCTGTGTCAATCCATAGCGACACGGAGAAGGAAGACAGGAACAACCAACACTGTGTGGAACTGATGTCAGCTGTGCAGCGTTTTGCTATGCTGTTGATTTCGTCGCCCATCAGGTCCGGGGCCAATGCGCGGGGATCGTCTGGCGGAAGGCCTGTGCCTGGGTGAACATCATCGCCATCACCGTTTGCGGCTGCACGTCCCAGGCGTCCAGCGGCTGGTTGAACTGTCGCGTGTACGCGAACATGTACCGCATGTCGTCCACTTGGTGGACGTCCCACGTGGCCAGCGGTTGGTTGAAGGCGACCGCTCGACTGAACAGTGCCCACATGTCCGTCACCTGCGACACGTTCCAGGCGTCCAGCGGCTGGTTAAACGACGCGGCACCGTTGAACATCCCGCCCATATCATCAACGCTGCTCACGTTCCAAGTGTTCAGCGGCTGGTTGAACCGCGAGTTGTTGTAGAACAGACAGCGCATGTCGGTGACCCGGCAGACGTCCCACTGGGCCAGCGGAAGGTTGAACGCCGCACCGTTGAAGAGGTTCTGCATCGTCACGACGTTGGAAACGTCCCAGTCGTCAAGCGAAGCATTGAAGGCGGTCGCGCCATGGAACATGTTCTTCATCGATGTGACGCGGGAGACGTTCCACGTGGCAATCGATGCGTTGAAACGCTTCGCGCCGTCGAAGACGCCCTCCATGTGCACAACAGAGGACACGTCCCAGCAGTCCAACGGCTGATTGAAGCTCACCGCACCAGCAAACATGCGCGTCATGTCGGTAACACGAGACATCGTCCAGCACTGCAACGGTTGGTTGAACGAGGCGGCACCATGGAACATCGCGTTGCAGTCAGTGACGCAGGCGACGTCCCACGCGTCGATCGGACAGTTGAACGAAGTGGCACCGTGGAACATGGCGCTCATATCGGTGACCCGGGATGTGTTCCACGAGGTCAGCGACACGTTGAAAGATGCACAGTCGCGGAACATGGCGTGCATGGACGTGACGCGGCTCACGTCCCAGCTGCTGATGTTGTCATTAAAGGCGCTGGCCTGGAACAGCCCCGCCATGCTCGTCACAGAGCTCACATCCCAATCGCGTACATGTCCGTAGCGGACCAGCGCTGTTTTCTGGTTGTCTATCCATTCTCGTACGGCCTGGTGAACATTGGCTTGCGAGATGCCGTCGTAGCAGTAGTCGTGAATCAACTGACGAACGCCAAACGGTAGAACCCGCCCTGCCCCATTTACAGCGCCGACAACCCTATACAAACACAGATCGACCAGATGTCGTCGTCGGTAACGAGTAAAGCTGGATGGCTGCGCAGATAACTTTCGCAGAGCTCGGCGTCGTTTACCGTGCTCGTACTGCGCGTATCGAAACCGCAAAGTCTCCAGACTCTCCATAGAGGCCAAGTCAACTTACGGTTGAACTGTTATATGTTGCTTTCTGCTCTAAACATGATGACTTCCAGGAGATTGGACATATTCATGGTTCAGTGATGATGACTGCTGCCGCCACACACACGGCGCCGTCGTCATCGTTATCGCGATCAATCTGGAGCTGTTGCATGGTGAAAGTTTCGACACAGGAAACGGCAGTGAAGCAAAAGACCACCTCGCAAGGCCTAAGCACTTGTCATTTAATTTCTGTCGACAGTACTTTATTGTGGAATGGAGGAAGCATGAATTGTGCGACGGGAAAATAGACGATAGGTTCTCGTTGTAGGGTATTCGGGATACCAGGGACTAGTTGTCACATGGTCGTTTCTTTTGCTCTTCAGTCAGTGCTGGAAAATGGATACAATTGGAATTCATGTCCAACTCGATGGCAATTCAATATATTTTGGTGTTCACTTGTTGTACAAGAGGGGTACATAAAATGAAAGGGACCACACCTCCAGCAGAGGGACATGGGACAGCGAGTAACAAGGGAAGGACTTGAAACGCTCGAGGAACATGAAAAGGCGATTAAGGAGAAGGAAGGTCTCTCACCATCGCTCTCGCTCTCAGCTGCGACGAAGTCCAATCCATTTGGTCAACAAAGCTCGAGTACCACAGAATTGAGTTGCCTGGATTTCGACACAATGACATTCCCTCGCCTCTGGAGATGAGAGGATTTGCTCGATGTCTAAAGGTATCCGTTTTAAGTTTACTCGAAAAGGAATGTGATGAAGAAATGTTTTCTTGCTTGGTTGAGGCCTGTGGTAGGCCTTCTGGTTGGATAGGTGTGATGGGTGTAAACACAAAAATCATTGGTGGCGCCTTATTTTACGGGGGACGTTTTAGAGCTGTGGTAGCCCTGTTGGAGACGACATGATCCAAAGTACCACAACTGAAGCGCACGAACTCAATCTCAGCACACTATCGCGCAGTTCTTTCAGCAGCCTAGAAACTTGAAGCTTCGAAACTCGAAGTCATTCGAAGCTGTGCGGAGAAACATTGCAATGATCCTGTTGGTTCGTTCGTTGCGATTGGTATTAAATTAAGTGTTGAGAGACCGAGTCACCGACTCCTGAGTATTCCAATGCTACTACCACAACGGGGCTATGATGGAAACTCTACCAACTACTCAAGTGACAGAAAGAGCACCACGATTCATAAGATACAAAAGAAAGGCCCCGGTCTCATATTCATGAACACAACAGCAGTCGACCACAGCGACGCAGCGACACGTTGCTTTGAAGAACCGCTCCACGACTAACACAAAGGATGAAACAAAACAATGTCCACGCACCAAAAGACAATTTCAAAAATGACCACTATACTATCACCACCGTCAGTACTGCTGGGGCTACAGCGGCGGATTATCAAAACAAACGAAACAGCTAAAAGGCACCACAACAGATAAAAGTAGAAACAAAAGAGAGGCCCACACCTGACCTAACAATGCGGCAGAACAGCTCGTTTACACAGCTGAGTCGAAGGAAGAAGATCCAGCAATGGGGTTGTGTCCCTCGGTCTCATCGTCGTTGTCGTCGCCGTCGGAGAACAGCCACTCGTCCTCGTCGTCCTCGTCGTCGGCACCGCCACTGCGAACGACGACAACGACTGGGCTTGGCGATCGGCGGTAGTTGCCGGTCAGAAATAATTCGGCATCGTTCGTCTTCGATTCATTCGTAACGAATTCTGACGACAGCGACGGCGACGGACTCTTCTGCGTGGTGATGTGAGAGAGCGACAGCTGCGGCGCTGCGGTGGACAGCGACGAAAACGACGACAGCGACCCCCACGACGACCCCGACGGCGACCGCTGCACCGACATTGGTCCCGCTGTACCGGTATCGAACGTGTCGACGGCGGCGAGCAGCACGTCGCCCGCCGGCTGCGACTGAACCGCCGCTACCGCCTCGTGCAGCCGAAGCGACGACGACGCAGACAGCTTCGACGCTGAACCGTCGTGCGGCACCGGTGCTGGCAGCAGCCGCGACTTCACGACGGCGGCAGTTGTAAGCGACGGTAGCACCGCGACAGGCGGCGCTGTGCGGACTGCACCGTCCGGCGCGACCGACGACCGAAGCGACGGCCACCCGACGACGGCGCCGCTCCGAATCGCGGCCACTGCGACGACGGTCCCCACGGCCGCCACGAGCGCCAGCAGGAAGCCCGACGTCGTCAGCGTCTCGCGGCGGCCGCGCACCGCGGACCACAGATACACGAGACACACGAGCAGCGCCGTCGCCGCCAGCCGCACCACGCCGCACTGCTGCCAGTACGGACGCTGCGCCAGCCACCGCCGCATCGACCCGTCGGCTGCCATCGACGACGAAGACAACTGCGACGGCGACGGTGACGACGACGGCAGCACCGCCGTCCACGCCGCCTCTGTCACCTGCGACCGCAGCCCCAGCACCGTCGCAGCGCTAGACGACCCGCCGCCGTGCCGCAGCGCCGCCTGACTCTCCAGCAGCTGCGGCCGCGCGCCCGCCAGCGCCGCCGTCACCGACGCCCCGTCGCACGCACCGCAGTCGCTGGTCTGACGCACCGCCGCTGACGACGACGACGCCGCCAGCGCCGCCGCCGCCAGCGCGCGAGACACCTCCGCCACCGCCCGCGTCACGGTGGCCAACTGGCCCCGCGGCAGCCACCAGTGCACCGCCGACACCTCGCACAGCCGCACCACCCACGTCTCCGACACCCAGTTCAGCAGACACACCGACAGGTACCGCACCTGCCAGTCCAGCCCGCGACTCGCGCCCTTCAGCGCCACCACGTACAGCGCCGCCACGTTCAGCGCCAGCACCACGAACAGGCTGCCGTACCGCGCCGCACCCGTCGCGAACGCCTGCGACGACGCGTGCGCCTCCAGCTGCACCGCCAGCGCCGTCGACGCCCCCGCCGACTCGTCGGCCGCCGTCGCCTCCACCAGCCACCGCTGCACCAGCGACGGACCGAACTCCGCCTCCGTCGCGTGCTGCAGCCGCTGGCGCCACTGTCGCTGCTCCTCCGTCTCCGTCGATGGCGCCTGCCCCATCGGCCGCACCTCCTCCGACGGCGACGCCATTGCCACCGACGACGTCACCGCCGCACCCGACACACCCGCGCGACGGCCCCGCGACGCGGCCGTGGGCTTCGTCGGCACCGCCTCGTCATCCGCCGCCCCGACCGCCGCCGACCGCCACCGACGCAGCAGCCGCCGTCGCGCCTCCGCCGCCTCCAGCGACACCTCCGGCGTCGTCACCACGAGGCGCGCGTACCACCGGGCAGTCGCCGCCCACGCCGCCGACAGTCGCCCCCGCGAACCGTCGCCCACCGCCGCCGTCGCTTCCTCCGACCCCGGCGCCTGCGGAGACACCCGCGTCGCCTTCGTCGCCGACGCCTGCGACGCCAGCGACGACAGCGCCTGCCGCGTCCACAGCTCGCGCATCGGCCGCGACCGAATCGCCGCCATCAGACGACTCAGCGCCACGCTCACCGGCACCGACAACACCGACGCCAGCAGCAGCGCCAGCAGCGCCGCCGACACCGACCGCGGCGTCTCGTTGTAGCCGCACGCCTGCCAGTCCGCCGCCGCCGTCGGCAGCAGCGCCGCCTCCAGCGTCACCTCCTGCAGCACCGCCCAGCCGCCCCGTCCGTCCGGACGCAGCTCCGACAGCTGCCCCGCCGACGGCGCCACGTACGCGCGCCACACACAGTAGCTCTCCGTCGGGTCCAGCGGCGACTTGCGCGCCAGACACGCCGCCACCGTCGCCTGCGCCGCGCAGCTGCCGTCGTCCGACGGGTACTGCAGGTCGAAGACCAGCGCCAGCACCAGACACGCCGCCGTGAACTCCGTCAGCAGCTGCACCACGTCCAGCATCGTCGCCTGCCGCACTCGCTGGTACGCCGCCCGCGACCCGCGCGCCAGCGACGACGCCTCCGCGGCCCCCGACGACGCCGCCAGCTGCCGCAGCGACCGCAGCACGCGCAGATACACGTGCTGCTCGCTCAGCGCGCGCCACCACCGCGCCCACCACGGCCGCTGCGCCTGCAGCCCCGGCGGCACCACCGACCACACGTACCGCGTCGCCAGCGCCGCCACCGTCGCCGACCGCTCCGCCTCGTCCACCGCCGCCGCCTCGTCGTCGTCGCCCTGCAACGGCGGCGGCGCCTCCGACGGCTCCGACAGCGACGCCGCCGCCTTCCGCCGCCCACCAGTGACGCCGCCGCTACCGACGCCGTCAGCGACCGACGCGTACTGCGCCCACCACAGCGCCGCCAGCAGACACCCGCCCACCAACAGGACCCCGCCGAACGCGCCCAGCACCGCCGTCGACTGCTGCACCAACTGCTGCCCCGCCTGCCGCGGGTCCGCGATGCTCCCGTCGAACCCGCCCGACACGAACTGCGTCACCACCGCCACGTTGATCGCCCCGCCCGTCGCCGCCAACAGACTCGCCACCGCCGCCGCCGACGACCGGTTCTGCGCCTCGTAGCCGCAGCGACACGCCACCGTCGCGCCCGACACCGTCGCGCGACAGTAGTCCGCACTGGCCACCGACAGGTCCGACACCCGCAGCACCGAACACGCCCGCTGCGGCACCGGACACGTCCGCCGCACCGACGCCGCCGCCTCCCCGCTGCACGTCAGGTTCATCACCACCGACGACGCGCGGCAGCGGTGCGTCACGCGCTCCGCACGCCCCGCCGCGCACTCGTGCGCAAACACCTCCAGGTTCGCCGACGCGTTGCGCGCCACCAGCGCGTCCGTCACCGTCACGTTCGCCACGAACTGCAGCGCCGCCGCCACCGACGACCCGTTCGCCCGCGACACCTGCACGCGCACCACCGACGACGACAGCACCGACGGCACCGTCGGCGGCTGCGTCGCGTTCGTCGGTGGTGTCGTCACCGTCGTGCCGCCCGCCAGCTGCGCCACCAGCGACGGCGACCACGACACCACCGACACGATCACCGACGACGACGACGAGCCGCCGCCAGCGACGCCCAACGCGCCGCTCAGCGACGGAGACGACGCCAGCTGCACCGTCGTCGCCGTCCCCGCCAGCGACACCGTCGACACCAACGTCGACCCCGCCGCCGCCGACGACGCGTTCAGCGTCCCCACCGACACCGACAGACTCACGTCCGCCGACTGGTACTGCAGCGACGGCGCCACGCTCGCCCCCGAGGCCAGCGCCTGCGCCACCACCGACGTCAACGAGGCCAGCGCCGACGACGTCGCCGTCACCAGCGCCCCCAGCGACGACGTCGCGTTCGTCGACGTGCCGTTGAGCCCCGCCAGCGCCCCCAACGAATCCTCCAGACGATGCAACGCACCCGTCGTTGGCTGCGCCGTCGGCTGCCCGGTGGGCTGTTTCGACGGCTGCGCAGAGGGCGACTTCGTAGGTTGCGATGTCGGCTGCGAGGTTGGCTGCGAGGTGGGCTGGCTGCTGGGCCACCTTGTGGGGCGGCAGGTGGGCCCTTCTGTGGGCTGTGCGCTGGGTCTTGACGTTGGGCCTTCCGTTGGTTGTGCTGTTGGCGACGCCGTGGGTCGTATGCTCGGTCGACTGGTGGGCTGTGCCGTCGGGCCTGACGAGGGTCGATTCGAGGGCCGTCCGGTGGGTTGTGTGCTTGGTGGTTCCGTTGGTAGCGACGTGGGCTGTGCTGTGGGGCGTGCTGTGGGTCGGCTTGTCGGCTGAGCGGTGGGTCGAGAAGTCGGCTGCGACGTGGGTGCCGCAGTGGGCCTCGACGTTGGTCGCTGCGTTGGCTGTGCAGTGGGCACCGACGATGGCTGCGCGGTCGGTCCCAGAGAAGGCGACACCGTCGGTCTCATCGACGGCTGCGACGACGGGCGACTCGTGGGCCGCTCGGTCGGTTGCGACGACGGTTGGGCGGTGGGCCGCGAGGACGGCTGATCGCTGGGCCGTGCGCTCGGCGCAGACGACGGCTGTAGCGTCGGTCGGTCGGTGGGTGCCGCAGACGGTGGACCCGTAGGGGCGCTGACTGGGGCAGCGCTGGGCTGTCCACTGGGCGCCGCAGACGGCAAATGCGACGGCTGCGCTGTCGGTTCACGGGTAGGTCGAGAGGACGGTTGGTCGCTGGGCTGGCTACTGGGTCTGCCCGCTGGTTGCTGCGATGGCGCAGCCGATGGACGGCAGCTGGGCTGCAATGTAGGCTGCCCCGTCGGCTGCCCGATGGGTTGCGATGTAGGCTGAACTGTAGGGCGCGCTGAAGGCTGCGATGTGGGTTGTCGCGAAGGCCGCGAAGTGGGGGACACAGAAGGCGTTGATGTTGGTTGCGATGTAGGTTGCATCGTGGGCTCAACTGTGGGTTGCACCGATGGCTGTGAGGTCGGATGTCTCGTGGGCTGCGATGAGGGCTGCCTTGTGGGCGTTGAGGTGGGCTGCGACGAGGGTTGCCGCGTGGGCTCAGCTGTGGGTTGCACCGATGGCTGTGAGGTCGGATGCCTCGTGGGCTGCGATAAGGGCTGCCTTGTGGGCGTTGAGGTCGGCTGCGACGAGGGTTGCCGGGTGGGCTCCTCAGTTGGTTGCCCAGTGGTTTGCGATGTGGGTCGCACTGTAGGCTGTGATGTAGGCTGCGAGGTGGGCTGACAGGTGGGTTGCGATGTGGGCTGCACTGACGGCTGACAGGTGGGTTGCGATGCGGGCTGACAGGTGGGTTCCCATGTGGGCTGCACTGACGGCTGAGAGGTGGGGCGGCTTATCGGCTGCCTCGTGGGCTGCGCTGAGGGCTGCCTCGTAGGCTGCGATGATGGTTGCTCCATAGGCTGCGACGTGGGCTGCCTCGTGGGCTGCGCTGAGGGCTGCTTCGTGGGCGTTGAGGTCGGCTGCGCTGAGGGCTGCCTCGTAGGCTGCGATGATGGTTGCTCTATAGGCTGCGACGAGGGTTGGCCTGTAGGCTGCCGCGTGGGCTGCGATGAGGGCTGCCTTGTGGGCGTTAAGGTCGGCTGCGACGAGGGTTGCCGCGTGGGCTGGGAGGTTGGTTGCCATGTGGGTTGCGATGTGGGCTGCACTGACGGCTGAGAGGTGGGGCGGCATATCGGCTGCCTCGTGGGCTGCGATGAAGGCTGCGATGAGGGCTGTGCTGTAGGCTGGGCAGTGGACTGCGAAGTAGTTTGCCGAGATGGTTGCCCCGTTGGTTGGCGAGAAGGTTGGCGAGTTGGTTGGCCGGTGGGCTGCCGCGTGGGTTGCGCTGTGGGCTGCGATGTTGGTTGACGAGTAGGTTGACGAGTTGGTTGGCCGGTTGGCTGCGACGAGGGCTGCGACGAGGGCTGCGACGTTGGTTGACGAGTTGGCTGCCGAGTTGGTTGTCGCGTGGGCTGCGCAGTGGGCTGCGACGTTGGTTGCCCCGTTGGTTGGCGAGTAGGTTGCTGAGTGGGTTGTCTCGTCGGCTGCCCCGTTGGCTGTGCTGACGGTTGTGATGCGAGCGGCGCCGTTGACCGCATCTTGGATGGTCGAGCTGTGGGCTGTGAGGTTGGTTGCCTCACGGGCTGCCGCGTGGGCTGCGCGGTTGGCTGCGCTGTAGGCTGCGCTGTTGGCTGCGCTGTTGGCTGCGCTGTAGGCTGCGCTGTAGGCTCCGATGTAGGTTGATCAGAGGGCTGCCCCGTGGGCTGCATCGTGGGTAGTGTGGTGGGCAACTGCGTGGGCTGCACTGTAGGCTGCGTGGTGGGTTCCTGCGTGGGCTGTGCCGTGGGCTGTACCGTGGGCTGTGCCGTGGGCTGCAAAGTGGGCTGCGATGTAGGTTGTGTCGAGGGTGCAGAAGAGGGAACTGCGGTGGGCTGGAGCGCCCGGGAGATGTTGTAGACATTGCAGAGGGCTTGTATCGAGCTTGCATAGGATTGATCGGTGAAGCCAACAGCGAGCGCTTTGCCATTGTCCACCATCGCGATCGACGAGCCGAAATTAGCGTACCCGTTGTGGCCGTTAGCGTAGGCGGATTGCAGGTCTGTTGTCCACGACAACCCCCAGCTATTGTTGGATTGAAACTCCCACAGATTCACGTTGCCCGAGGCCGGCGACACAGATGGTGACCCAACGGCGAGCAGGGACCCGTCATCGTTCAAAGCGATGGAGGCCCCGCAACGTTCATACTCACTGCCAGCGATGTCCACTCCCATTTTGACCCAGCTGTTGGTGTATCGATAGACACGAACACGTCCCTTGCTAGTGTCATAGCCAGGTGACCCTATCGCAAGGACATTCCCGTCCGCGCTGCTCGCAAGCGTCCAACCGGATTGTTCTTCGGCCCGTGTTCCATTGATGTCGCTTTCATACGTCAAGGACTCGCCGCTGAATCGAAGGAAATACGTACGCCCAAAGGAATCAACCCCATTGGCCGTATACATCGGCGCCGATACAGCCAACCTCGTGGATGAGAGCCACGTGAGGGCGTAGCCAAAACGGGCTTTCGCTGGGGATTCGGTCCATGTCGACAGAGGTGCGGCTGACGCTGTAAAGTTTGTCGTCTGGAAGATGTTGACGTACCCTGGCAGCGTTCCGAGACCGTCACATCCGACCGCGAAATATGCCCCAGTGGGGTCAAACGAGAGACTTTGGCCACAGTTACTGTCAGACATGGATCCAAACCACTCATGAAGCAACGAACAAGCGGTGTCAGAGCAGCCAAACATCGAGACTTTGTCAACTTCGCCTGGAAGTCCCGGGCAGCCGATCAGGAGTTTTGTTCCATTCGAGTTCCAGGCCAGGGCGGTACCGAACAAACAGGTGACAGAAACGGAGATGTAAGACGAGGACCATGTTTGCGTCGTCCTCGTCCAACGGAAGATGCCAATTTGAGTAGAGAATTCGACGGGAAGTGCCTGGGCGACGAGAATATTTCCTGATGATGTGAGCACCATTGCCGCCGTCGTCGGCGGCGAATCTACCGGCGAGGTGGTCGATGGACCAGACAGAGTTCCACCCAGCAAAGGGAATGTCTCTGTTGAGTAAACGGTGCACACTGGGGCCCAAAGAACCAACAGCAGCACAACGGCGAGACTGAACGGCTGGATTGGCCATCGCAAGCTCACTTTGGACTGCAAAGACCTCCTCATCGAGATGAGATGCACCGCAGCTGTGAGCACCAACCGAAGCTGTGGACAGCGATCCACTGACAAAGCGCGATCTACTTCGACCTCCGCAACGATATACAGGTATGTCACGTATGTATCTAAGGTGGAAAGATCGCGGTCTGCCTCGGGACCGCTCGTTGTTGTTGAGGTTGAGGTTGAGGTGAGGTTGAACGTTGATCGACGGTTGATGACTGCCGCAGCCACAGCCTCGTCGTCATCACCGCACCTCCAAACCGCGCACATGAAACGGCTTCCCTCTGGCGGTCGCTGTCGCTGTCTCTCTCCTCTCTCCCCACCGTGCGAGGCTTGTGGTGGGTGCGTGTGTATAAATACAGCCGGGTCGGTAGACAGTGTATCGGTCCTCGTGTCCTGGCTATCTGTGCTGGTCATCGCTTTGTGCCCAACGGTCGCCTACACGAGAAAAGCAGGTGGTGGGAGGAGAACGCGAGAGTCACATGTCTCCAGAGGCCTCAGTCGTTTCTATTACTTCAAGTACTGTCGAAAGACCGTCACCGATGGTTCTTCTACCAACGACACTACCAACACACGTACACTGGACGATACGAAAAAGATACGACTACGGCGCTACCAACCTGCGCCAGTGCCCAAGGACACACAATAACACATAACACACACCCACATACAACAACAACTAGAGAAGTGAGGACCCCGACCCCACGACCGTCGACGCTGTGAAGAGCAGCGACGTAGCGACACTACTGCGGTGGAGGGGGAGCGGGGCAGAACAAAGCAAATCTGCGGACTGTCTCACATGGCGACACGGCCGCACGACCGACACAAAAGATAAGACACAGCAAACGCAGTAAACGAAGAACCTACAAAAACACACCAACACCGTCCGACGGACGGCGGTGGGTAGGGTACCACCAAACAAATGAAACCGCCGACACGCACAGAAGTACACAGAAATACACAGAAACGCCCAGACAGCACCAGCGACCTGTTGCCGCACCAGCTTCACTCACACCGACGAGCCGGTGGACGAAGACCCCGCGAAGCTGCTGAGGCCTTCGTCTTGGTCGTCGTAGGCGTCGCTGTCGGAGAACCGCCACGCGTCGTCGTCGCTGTCGTCGTCGTCGTCGTCACCGTTGCTGATCACGATGACGAGGCGGTCGATGGTGGGCGCCGCATCGTTGGTATCATCCCTCTTCGCTTCGTCAGCAACGACGCGTGCCGATAGCGATGGTGGCAACGACGATGGAAGCTCCTCCTTGGCGACGCCAGGCGACGGTGACCGCTGCGGCGCGGCGGTTGACTGCGACGAGCTCGACGACAGCGACCCCCACGACGACCCCAACGACCGCGACGATGCCGACGGCGACCGCTGCGCCGACATCGGCCCCGCTGCACCAACATCGAGCGTGTCGACGACGGTGAGCAGCGCGTCGTTCGCCGGCTGCGACCGAGCGGGCACAATCGCTGCGACCGCCTCGTGCAGCCGCTGCGACGACGACGCCGACAGCTTCGACGCTGAACCGTCGTGCGGCACCGGCGCTGGCAGCGGTCGCGACTTCCCGACGGCGGCAGCTGTAAGCGACGGTAGCACTGCGACAGGCGGCGCTGTGCGGACTGCACCGTCCGGCGCGACCGACGACCGAAGCGACGGCCACCCGACGACGGCGCCGCTCCGAATCGCGGCCACTGCGACGACGGTCCCCACGGCCGCCACGAGCGCCAGCAGGAAGCCCGACGTCGTCAGCGTCTCGCGGCGGCCGCGCACCGCGGACCACAGATACACGAGACACACGAGCAGCGCCGTCGCCGCCAGCCGCACCACGCCGCACTGCTGCCAGTACGGACGCTGCGCCAGCCACCGCCGCATCGACCCGTCGGCTGCCATCGACGACGAAGACAACTGCGACGGCGACGGTGACGACGACGGCAGCACCGCCGTCCACGCCGCCTCTGTCACCTGCGACCGCAGCCCCAGCACCGTCGCAGCGCTAGACGACCCGCCGCCGTGCCGCAGCGCCGCCTGACTCTCCAGCAGCTGCGGCCGCGCGCCCGCCAGCGCCGCCGTCACCGACGCCCCGTCGCACGCACCGCAGTCGCTGGTCTGACGCACCGCCGCTGACGACGACGACGCCGCCAGCGCCGCCGCCGCCAGCGCGCGAGACACCTCCGCCACCGCCCGCGTCACGGTGGCCAACTGGCCCCGCGGCAGCCACCAGTGCACCGCCGACACCTCGCACAGCCGCACCACCCACGTCTCCGACACCCAGTTCAGCAGACACACCGACAGGTACCGCACCTGCCAGTCCAGCCCGCGACTCGCGCCCTTCAGCGCCACCACGTACAGCGCCGCCACGTTCAGCGCCAGCACCACGAACAGGCTGCCGTACCGCGCCGCACCCGTCGCGAACGCCTGCGACGACGCGTGCGCCTCCAGCTGCACCGCCAGCGCCGTCGACGCCCCCGCCGACTCGTCGGCCGCCGTCGCCTCCACCAGCCACCGCTGCACCAGCGACGGACCGAACTCCGCCTCCGTCGCGTGCTGCAGCCGCTGGCGCCACTGTCGCTGCTCCTCCGTCTCCGTCGATGGCGCCTGCCCCATCGGCCGCACCTCCTCCGACGGCGACGCCATTGCCACCGACGACGTCACCGCCGCACCCGACACACCCGCGCGACGGCCCCGCGACGCGGCCGTGGGCTTCGTCGGCACCGCCTCGTCATCCGCCGCCCCGACCGCCGCCGACCGCCACCGACGCAGCAGCCGCCGTCGCGCCTCCGCCGCCTCCAGCGACACCTCCGGCGTCGTCACCACGAGGCGCGCGTACCACCGGGCAGTCGCCGCCCACGCCGCCGACAGTCGCCCCCGCGAACCGTCGCCCACCGCCGCCGTCGCTTCCTCCGACCCCGGCGCCTGCGGAGACACCCGCGTCGCCTTCGTCGCCGACGCCTGCGACGCCAGCGACGACAGCGCCTGCCGCGTCCACAGCTCGCGCATCGGCCGCGACCGAATCGCCGCCATCAGACGACTCAGCGCCACGCTCACCGGCACCGACAGCGCCGACGCCAGCAGCAGCGCCAGCAGCGCCGCCGACACCGACCGCGGCGTCTCGTTGTAGCCGCACGCCTGCCAGTCCGCCGCCGCCGTCGGCAGCAGCGCCGCCTCCAGCGTCACCTCCTGCAGCACCGCCCAGCCGCCCCGTCCGTCCGGACGCAGCTCCGACAGCTGCCCCGCCGACGGCGCCACGTACGCGCGCCACACACAGTAGCTCTCCGTCGGGTCCAGCGGCGACTTGCGCGCCAGACACGCCGCCACCGTCGCCTGCGCCGCGCAGCTGCCGTCGTCCGACGGGTACTGCAGGTCGAAGACCAGCGCCAGCACCAGACACGCCGCCGTGAACTCCGTCAGCAGCTGCACCACGTCCAGCATCGTCGCCTGCCGCACTCGCTGGTACGCCGCCCGCGACCCGCGCGCCAGCGACGACGCCTCCGCGGCCCCCGACGACGCCGCCAGCTGCCGCAGCGACCGCAGCACGCGCAGATACACGTGCTGCTCGCTCAGCGCGCGCCACCACCGCGCCCACCACGGCCGCTGCGCCTGCAGCCCCGGCGGCACCACCGACCACACGTACCGCGTCGCCAGCGCCGCCACCGTCGCCGACCGCTCCGCCTCGTCCACCGCCGCCGCCTCGTCGTCGTCGCCCTGCAACGGCGGCGGCGCCTCCGACGGCTCCGACAGCGACGCCGCCGCCTTCCGCCGCCCACCAGTGACGCCGCCGCTACCGACGCCGTCAGCGACCGACGCGTACTGCGCCCACCACAGCGCCGCCAGCAGACACCCGCCCACCAACAGGACCCCGCCGAACGCGCCCAGCACCGCCGTCGACTGCTGCACCAACTGCTGCCCCGCCTGCCGCGGGTCCGCGATGCTCCCGTCGAACCCGCCCGACACGAACTGCGTCACCACCGCCACGTTGATCGCCCCGCCCGTCGCCGCCAACAGACTCGCCACCGCCGCCGCCGACGACCGGTTCTGCGCCTCGTAGCCGCAGCGACACGCCACCGTCGCGCCCGACACCGTCGCGCGACAGTAGTCCGCACTGGCCACCGACAGGTCCGACACCCGCAGCACCGAACACGCCCGCTGCGGCACCGGACACGTCCGCCGCACCGACGCCGCCGCCTCCCCGCTGCACGTCAGGTTCATCACCACCGACGACGCGCGGCAGCGCCGCGAGATCAGCTCGCGGCGGCCCACGACGCAGTCGTGCTCCAGCGTCTCCAACACCGTCGCATTCATCGCCACCGCCGCCGCAGTCAGGGTCAAATTCGCGTCGAAGCGCAGCGGCGTCGCGAGTGCCGAGCCGTTTGGCCGCGTCACCTGGACGCTGACGACGGCGGACGACAGCAGCGACGGCAGCGACGCGTACGGTGACGTGGCGTTGGTCGTCGGCGTCGTGACCAGCGTCGTGCCGGCGATCGATGCAATGAGCGACGCGGCGTACGCCACGAACGACACGAAGACGTTGGCCGCGGAGCCGTCACCGTTTGTACCAGCGACGACAGCAGCGCCGAGCTGCCGTCCGTTGTAGCGTTGTGCCCCGTCGCAGTGCCGTTGCCGGCCAGCGCCTTCAACGCGGCGAGCGTCGCTTCCCAGGCGAAGCGCTGGCTGTGCGACGGCTGCGTCGTGGGCTGCCGCGATGGCTGCCCGGACGGCTGCCCCGAGGGCTGAGCCGACGGTTGCAGCGTTGGCGGCGACGTGGGCTGGGCGGTGGGCCATCGACTGGGTCGTGCGCTGGGTCGCGGCGTAGGCCCTCCCGTTGGCTGTGCGGTAGGCAGCGACGTAGGTTGTGTCGTCGACTGCGTCGTGGGGAGCGATGTCGGCCACGTAGTCGGTTGTGCGCTGGGCCACCGCGTCGGCTGTGCGGTGGACCGTGACGTTGGTCGTGACGTGGGCAGCATCGTCGGTACTGCAGTGGGCCGTGACGTGGGTAGCTTCGTCGGTACTGCAGTGGGCTGTGACGTGGGCATTGAAGTGGGCCGTGACGTTGGCAGTGACGTTGGCAGTGACGTGGGCAGCATCGTCGGTACTGCAGTGGGCTGTGACGTTGGCCGTGACGTTGGCCGTGACGTTGGCCGTGACGTTGGCAGTGACGTGGGCAGTGACGTGGGCTGTGACGTGGGCTGTGACGTGGGCTGCGATGTAGGTCGCGTAGTGGGAAGTGACGTGGGTCGCATCGTCGGCTGCGCTGTAGGCTGTGACGTCGGTCGTGACGTGGGCAATGACGTGGGTTGTGACGTGGGCTGTGACGTTGGCAGCGTTGTAGGCTGAGAGGTGGGCCATGACGTGGGCGATGACGTTGGCAGTGAAGTGGGTCGCATCGTCGGCTGTGTTGTAGGCTGAGACGTGGACTGAAAGGACGGCTGAGCTGTAGGGCGTGAGGAAGGCCACGCGGTGGGTTCTGCCGTCGGTTGCGAGGTAGGCCGTGACGTGGGATGCGACGATGGGCGAGCGGTCGGCAGCTCCGTTGGCCGCGCTGTCGGTTGTTCCGTGGGCTGTGTCGTAGGTCGTACCGAAGGACGCGCGGTGGGTTGCAGCGTTGGGCTGACAGTTGGGCGAGTTGTCGGCTGTGTAGTCGGTTGCGACGTGGGCTGTGCTGTGGGGCGTGCTGTGGGTCGGCTTGTCGGCTGAGCGGTGGGTCGAGAGGTCGGCTGCGACGTGGGTGCCGCAGTGGGCCTCGACGTTGGTCGCTGCGTTGGCTGTGCACTGGGCACCGACGATGGCTGCGCGGTCGGTCCCTGAGAAGGCGACACCGTCGGTCTCATCGACGGCTGCGACGACGGGCGACTCGTGGGCCGCTCGGTCGGTCGCGAGGACGGTTGAGCGGTGGGCCGCGAAGACGGCTGATCGCTGGGCCGTGCGCTCGGCGCAGATGACGGCTGTAGCGTTGGTCGGTCGGTCGGTGCTGCAGATGGAGGACCCGTAGGGGCGCTGACTGGGGCAGCGCTGGGCCTCCCGCTTGGCTGTCCGCTAGGCGCCGCAGACGGCGAATAGGACGGCTGCAGAGACGGTCTTCCAGTCGGTGACGCCGAAGGACGCCCCAAAGGCTGCCCAGTGGGCTGAGCAGACGGACGACAGCTCGGTCGAAGGCTAGGCCGCCCAGTCGGCTGTCCCGTCGGCAGCCTCGTCGGCTGCATTGTAGGCTGCCCAGTCGGCTGCCGCGTCGGATGTATTGTAGGCTGCCCAGTCGGCTGTGTCGTCGGTTGTGACGTCGGCTGTGTCGTCGGCTGACCCGTCGGCTGCCCAGTCGGCTGGCCCGTCGGTTGCTTCGTAGGCTGTGTGGTAGGCTGCCCAGTCGGCTTGCCCGCCGGTTGCTTCGTCGGCTGCCTCGTCGGCTGACCCGTCGGCTGACCCGTCGGCTGGCCGGTCGGTTGCTTCGTAGGCTGTGTGGTAGGCTTCCCCGTCGGCTGTGACGTCGGTAACGAGGTGGGCCGTATCGTGGGTTTCGGTGTGGGCTGTTCCGTGGGTTTCAGCGTGGGTTGTACCGTGGGCCGCCTCACTGGTAATATCGACGGTGCAGCCGAAGGAGCCGCCGTGGGCGGTAGAGTCTCGGTGATGTTGTAGACTCGGCAGTGGGCCTGCATATTCAGCGTGTCGCTGTGGGTATAAGTGACAGCGAGCGCTTTGCCGTTGTCTACCATCGCTATTGATCGTCCGAAATAGTTCTTCGAGAGACTGGTGGTGATGGTGGGGGCGTACTCCACCCACGTTGTTCCGTCGAAGGTCCAGAGACGCACAACCCCACCCCCTGTAGATGGAAAAGGAGAGCCCACAGCCAGCACTGTGCCATTGCCATTCAACGCTATCGAGGCACCCGATCTTTCGTATTGTTGAGAACCGATGATATCAGCACCGATCTGCACCACCTCACCGTCAATGCGGTATACACGTACGCACCCACGACTGTTGTTGTACGCCGGTGAACCCACCGCGACGACGTCGCCCGACGTGCTGGTCGCCACACTCCAACCAAACCGCCCTGTCGCTTCGGTACCGTTGATTTCATAAGCTTTCGTGGCTGACACGCCGTTGACGATGTAGATGAGAACGCGGCCACTAGTTTGCAGGCCATTTCCGTTGTACGCCACTTCTGAAACCACCAGCGTTGAGGACGAACCCCAAGAAACGTCGAACCCAAATCGACTGGAAACCATACCGCTTCCGGTGAGAATTTGTGAATGGCCAAACATCGAAAAGGACATGGTTTCAAAGATATAGACCATTCCCACGCCCACACCTCCACCGTCACACCCCACGGCGAAGTAGTATCCCGTGGGATCGAAGGCGACGCTTTGGCCGCAAAACTGGCCGGCCGAGAGTCCAGACCAATAACCACCTTCATCGCAACTTATGCCCATTCCACTGTCGGCGCAGTTGTACATGGATATCTTGCCATTGTTGACATTCTCACCGACGTTCGCGGTAGGGCAGCCGACTAACAGGCTTGGTGAAGGGGAAGTAGGGTTCCACGCCATGGAAGTACCGCACATCCCGTTGGTTGTGAAAGACAAGCTTGAACTAGTCCATGTCTGTGTGGCTCTTGACCACTTGGAGATGTCGATCACCTGCGCACCAACCACTATCTGAGCGAGGAGTAGATCCCCCGATGACATCAGAACCATCGCAGTCGATGGAGTTCCGGAAGAGGATTGCAGTGTACCATTTACAGTGCTACCGAGCTGAGCGAGAGTCGCCGTCGCCGACGCGACAACAGGTTCCGGAATCCACATGGTCCACAACAGCAAGGCAACGCAGGCGAACGATCGGACTGGCCATAGTATTCCTGCCATCGCTTGTATTAACGGTACCATCATTCATCAAGCCATTATATGGAGATCAGACAATAAATCAAATGCTGGGCTGTATTGGCAGGTAGTGAAAGGCTTCGAGTCGGAGCGATCGATGATTGAACCAAAGAAGCTCTTCACGGCCGATTTCCTCACCGTTTCGGTGGAAGGTCTCACAAGGAGGAAGAAAGCTTCGATGCTTCTCTTCAAATGAGAAATGATTCCGATGTTTTCTGATTCGCGTCCACACACGGCGAGTCCTCATTCTTCATTATTCTTCACGTCCTCACTCGTTCAGCAGACTCCATCTCATTTCTGATTTTTGTCATTTGTCTCTTGTCGTTTGTCTACCAATCACTTCTGCGCAGACGACCGCAGCAATACCAACTACTCTCCCTCCCCCATGGTCTGACGCCAAGTGGGAAATGGTCTGACGCCATCGGCTACAAGAACTATACATACCGCAGACTACGCCGAAGGTAGTAGTCGAAGCCCAAAGGATCGCAAGACGTCGAAGTGCGCGGTGTCTCTGGAACTACCTCGTTTTATATTACTGATACTCGCCTACGGACTAACTCTAATCTACTTCTAAACAAACTTCACTAAACGAAATAGGTCAGGCCCGGGTTGGCCTGGCACGCTTCTCGCAGGGCCGTTTTCCCCAACGACGTCAGTTTGTTGTTCTTCACGGCATTGAAGGCGCGCAGCGTGCGGTCGTTTTCCGAGATGCCCTTCGCCAAGGCGATGGCTCCAACGTCTGTAAAGTTCTTGTTCTCGCTGATATTGATATGGTACAGGACGCGGTTCATTCGGAGTGTGTCGGCAAGAGCGATAGCGCCGGCGTCGCCGATGAGGTTGCCCGTCAAATCCATCACGCCAACGCTGCTGTTCTCTTTCAAAGCCTCTGCGATGGCGACGAGTCCATCATCACCGATTCCGTTCTTTTGCAGTTTTAAACAGAACAAGGTCTTACTGACACGCAGCACATCGGCCAGCGTAGCGCTCAAATCGTCGCCCAGACGGCAGTTGGCCATGTCTAAGAAACGAACATTCGTCGCTGGACATTTCAAAAATGCAGCAATTTCTTCCATTTTCTCCGCGTCCAATCGAACTCCTTTCAGTTTCAACTCTTGTCCATCCAACCGTTTACGACACCAAGCCGGAATCTCCACCAAAGTTGGATTTGCGTCCTCAGTAGCTCCAGCACTTTCGGTGCCCTCCATGTTGTGCCAACTACAGTGTGGTCTGAACGTGAGGGATAGACCACGATAATCCCAGTCTTGTTTCACCACTGGATGTGGCAGCTGATGTTCCTGCAGGGCCAACTGGACAAAAAATAAGTGAAAAAAAGTCAACGAACAACGAACGACGAGGCAACGAGGCCAACGAGCATCTCGTCGTCATCGTGTCACTGCTATGTCCCACCGACGGACATCGCCACCGACTGCCTGGCCTGTGAACACTCACTTGCAACTTCTAGTACTCTGGGTCGTCTGGGTGGTTGGGCGTTTTCCCAGGAGCGAACTCGCGGCAGACAAATCCAAATGCCTTGGACGTGATAAACACTTCCATTGCCGAAAATATCTCTCTCACTTGATCGTGGGAGGGAGAAAATTTTCTGTCGGCGGCACAGGCAAAGCGACTAATTTTTTTCACCTCAGAAAAGTATGAGAGAGGAGGAGGAAGAGGAGGAGGAGGTGAAGGCCGTTTTGCTTGTCCGGTGGAAGACCGCGATGTTGGTGGACAAGGGAGCGTTTGGTATGGTGTTCCACTGTGAGGACCTAAAGGGGGAAAATGACGGATCGCGGGTAGCGATCAAAGCTGTTCAATGCGACGGCCATCACGCGACAAGAGAAGCAACGATTCTCCGAGACTTGCAGCATCGCCCACACCCGAACATTGTCAAGTATCACAGTCACTTCCAACACAATCATAGGCTGTACTTGGAAATGGACTTTATCGATGGCGTGAATCTGCGGAAGACCGTTGACGAGTGGGTAAAGACCAGTTCCCGATGGACGGACCCGTGTGACCGCCAGCCGCTCGTGAAGAAATGGTTCTATCAACTCTTTTCAGCGTTACGCCACCTTCATGAGGCAGAGATTGTTCATCGCGACATCAAACCCTCGAATTTGGTGGTGAAACACACGACGAAGGACCTGTTCGTGGTCGATTTTGGTGTCAGCCGACGTGAGAGCAAGGAAGCCACCGCGAACAGGGGCACGAAGACGTATAACAGCCCAGAGAGCCAGTCTGGAAAGGTCTCTGCCGCCACAGATGTCTGGAGTGCGGCCGTGACCTTTGCAGCATTGATGCTTGGTCCATTACGAGGCGTTGTAGCGACGGATGAGGAGTTCCGCGCGGAGGTCGTGCGTCGCGTCTTGAACTGCCACTTCGTGACGGAGGAAGTGATCCAGTCGGTGGTATGGATCCTCAAAGGTGTTAACGTTGCCGACCGCCCAACCGCCCAAGCCATTCTGAGCTTTGTCCGGCCCCACTACACGGCGGCAGAGCTGGCGGAGCTGCCGGAGGAACGATGCCCATGCGACAACGCGGACACGGTGATCGAGAGCCGTTCGAGAGCTGGCCATTCGACGACGGTTGACGAGGAGGCTGTGGGACTCACCATGATAAACGTTGGGGAAATTGGACGCACAGTGGTGGAGGGTCCTCTGAGCGGCTTCTCCGCCGTCTACGCCGCTGATACTGCCATCGTCAGCCCACCGATACCAGTGGCTGGGCCGAGGGAGGCGGACACACTCAACGCCATCGATATGACCCATGGGACGGACAACCACGGATCGTTGGTGCCCATGTTGTCGCCTGTGCCTGTGAACCACTGGCCCATGGACGGCACTGGCGACACGAACGATGCTCACGAGACGACAACGACCGACCGGGTCGTCGGTTGCGTGGGCTACGTCCCGGACGACGCCAGCGAGGGCGTTGACATCGCGTCCGTGGAAGCCCCACGCGCAGTGGTTTCGGAGCAGATGCCGACCCCCAATAGAACACAGGAGTCCGTACCAGGTCCGCAGTGGATCATGCCGCTGAGCGACATCACCGACCAATCCGCCGCGTTGCTGCTCTTGACGAGCCTGGGCTTTCCAGAGTCGTTTTATGCGAGTATGAAGTCGCATTGGCC
>SMOI01000244.1:0-15061 GCA_008000375.1 Poteriospumella lacustris
GCCTTGTAGATCCCAGTGAATAGGTCACTTAGATCCCAAGCTTTTCTAGTGTGTTACCCTTATAACACCACAAAGTAATGATGACTAGGGTGCAGCTGAGCCATGAAAAGGATGATGCACTTACCTACTTCCTCCAGAAGTATCGCCTCTCCAGCAGCCTCCAAACGAAGCACATCTAGGCGGAAGTCGTCACAAAGATCTTTGGCGTAGGTCTGGATTCGCGGGTCGTCTTCGCCGGCAAAGGTGATCCCGCTAATTTGTGAAAGAAGAGCAGCTTGCGCAGAAGTGGACATGACACGATCAGACAAAGAAAATCCAATGAAATGGGAACAATTGGCAAATCAATTCACGAGAGGCTTTGTGGTGTGGGGATCAAGCTTGGTCAGAGGGGAAACGAATAGGCACGATAGTTGGGATATCTGGGGATCTGCGATTGATTTACTTGAAGAAAAGGCAGCCTCCACAATAGGTAGGTAGCATCGATTCCTCTCCCAACCCCCTCTTGTCATACTTTTATCGATACCTTATCAGATCCCATATGGTCAGTTTTGGGAAATGACCAAGTATTAAATTCCGAATACGACGTCACGGTCGGCATCCGGATGCGGCATCCGGACCGATGGGCTCAACACCTCCACCGGTACAGCATTGTGCCGACGATTGGTGTTGGGAGGTTGGCCATCTGGATGGTTGCGTCTTGGACTGCAACCGCGGACTACAACGACAGCTGGTCGGAAGGCTGTGTCGACGGCGATGGCTGTAAAGGTGATTCCATCAACGTCACAAGATCGGATGCACTGGATTCCTCGCGATCGGAATCGCCTTTCACAAGATCACCAATTGTGTCCGTGGTCCGGGTTGAGATCCTCCTCATCTCAAACTCGCAGCCAATGACAGTATCCATGTATATGATACCAGATATGTTGGTCAAGCAGAGAAGTTTGAAACCCTTAGATAGCCCGGTAACGTTATCGGTCCTGACGAGTGGTAGAGAAGCACCATCAGGGAGGACAACGTGCGGGACAAAGAGGTGCAGATCGCCATGGATGCTGCTACAGGCCCAAAAGATTCCATGGGAAAACCTTCAGCTAGGGCCGTACGAGTTGGCCCATTATGTCTGGTAAGGTTTGTTCATCGATACTTGCAAAAACCTCACCAAACACCAAACTGGTCTCATCGTCAAACAGATTTGGTGACAGGAACGAAATTGAGAACCGGTCGGCTTGCTCGAGGGTTCTTCGCATGATGAACACATGAATCGGTTTCCAATCGTTCTAGAAGTGGGAAAGCTTCGAGAGGTTGCACCACGTCTCTAACGAAGATCGCCCGATCCTCTTCTGAACGGAACTGAACTGAACTGGAAGCCAGCTGCTCGGACCGGTGTCGGCACTCTACTGTATCATGTGATGTGAATGAGCTCAGATCAAACATGGACACCTTGAAAAACTTGGGATTCCACAGTAAGATGTCCCGAATCACCTCAAAAAGAACTTATTTGGCACTTACAACCACGCATGTATCTCTCTACACATAGGCAATCTGGAATCCAGAATGTTCAGTGTCTTCGCAGCTTCACGAAACCCATCAGGATCGCCTTCAGAAACACATTGACGGTGAGGCTCTTCATCACTCCAAAAAGCAATCGCGTCAAGAATTATTCACAATCAACGACTTTCCATCGATCCGTATGCTTTGCATTCCTGCCTTATATTGCCTCGCTTCATGTGATACCCAAATAACTTATTTTTCATTACAAAGCAGTCGTTATGACACATGGGTTGGCTCTCTTCGGTCATTTGATATACTTGGCACAGCCCGCTGCATGTCGAAGGGTGTAAATCTTTCGCTTCTTCCAATCGCATCCAGACGCTTTCTCAGACATCATATACATATCACCTGAATGCAAGTCGATTCGAATGGGATCACCGACGCGTTCGCTGTTGCGGTACCACTGATAAACTAATGGAAACGATGCCCCGAGGCGAATCCCGATCACTTTCTTGCGTTCACTGTCCCCATGATAGCCAATGCCGCAGCGTTGGACATCATAATAATAGTTTCCTTCAACTTTCAAATCGGTAGCCTCAGGAAAGCCATTTTCAATGACGTTGGATTTGGTTTCAACGAGTACAGGGCAACTATCGAAGCCAATGATACGACCTCGACCGGCATCGTAATCTGGCTCTGACGGCTCATCATCAAAACACAGGTTGTATCTGGCACTTTTGTTCACAACTCGACCTCTCATCAAGGCCTTTTTATCCCAATCTAGAGTCATCATTTCTTCCATGAGTTCGTTGTGGTTTGGTAAACCGTTGCGAATCACGAGAACGTAGGCCTCTGGTATGCGGTCATCACCATCAACATCGTATCTATCTCTGCTTCGGTCTCTTTTCAACTTTTCTCCATCACCATCCATTGATCTACTTCGGCCCCTGCTCGGAAGTGCCTCATGCAAATGTATAAGCTCAATACGATCAGACGGGAAACGACAGGCAACGAGCAATAGGTCTTCCAAAGTAAATCCCCTCTCAGCCAATGTTCCAATAATCTGCATCCCAACATGATTTTCGGCACGATCCCCAAACGTGAGTGTGACAGCTGCAAACTTGTTCGAGGTCATTTCGTTGATGGATTGCTACGTACGAGTTGAAGAGTGATTTGAGATATCTTCAACTGTCCAACATCTCCCGATTATCCCTGACTTTTTCCATATGAGTGAATCTTTTCTCTTGTGAATCCCAAGAGGGGCGATTGTATCTGGAGATAGGAGAGAGGGGAAGTAGTCTTTGGTTTGGGATTGACCAGTTCTCTCGCCAGCCACCAGCCACGAAGAGGAGAGACAAGAGACACTTCACTGCAGCCAAATGACTTGAACAATTTCACATGAATAACCAGTTGGTTTAGACTCATATTTGTACAATAGTCGGTTAGGCGTGCGAACCATTGCGTCCGTCGGTTTCGATCACGACGACGACGGCGGTCCTACTGGTCACCGCGACGGCGACCACCGAGCGAACGGTCCATCTGATCTGTCCATCTTCTTTTGTTTTTGCTTTTGTGTGCTGGTTGTTGGGTCCGTCGTCACTCTTCCAGCGACTTGCAGGCTGATTCTACAATCTGAAATAAACAGATTGACTTCAGCGTCTATTGTTGATTGTGTCTTGCAGTTGTTGTTGGACAGCTTCTCGCGTTACGTTTTCCGGTTCTAGTCACCCCCACGTAATACAATGGAAGCATTGCGTAACAGCGTTGGTGCATTGCAAAAGTTTGAATCGCCATTTGGAAGCAAGCCAATCGTTTATGCGGATTGGATTGCCAGTGGCCGTTGTCTGGAAAGCATCGAGCAATACATTCAGCATAACGTTCTCCCGTACTATGGAAACACACACACGACGACCTCTCGAACCGGGCATCAATCAACATGCTTCCGTCAAGAGGCTCGTCAAATTGTGGCGGAATGTGTGAACGCCAAAATCACGGGACGCGCCGCGGAGGACAGCGTTCTCTTCATCGGACAGGGCACGACGTCGGCGGTGGACAAACTGGTGGCCATGCTGGGTCTGCAGCATGCGTTGATGTATGACTTAGAAGATGCCTTGCGCCCCGTGGTCTTCTGTTCGTCCTATGAACACCACTCGAACCTCCTGCCATGGCGCGAGTGTGGAGCCGATGTCATCGAAATACACTACAACCCCGTGGGTGGAGTCGATCTGGCGGATTTAGAAGCACAGCTCCAGAAGCACGCGGATCGCAAAGTGAAAATTGGTGCATTCTCTGCGGCTAGCAATGTGACAGGCATATTGACGGACGTCGATGCGGTGGCCATTCTCTTGCATCAGCACAACGCCTTGGCGTTTTTCGATTATGCCACGGCTGCTCCGCACGTGACCATCAATATGAATCCCGTCAATCCCCTGGCGAAAAAGGATGCGGTCTATTTCTCGGGCCACAAGTTTTTAGGGGGCCCAGGCTCGTCGGGTGTGTTGATTGTGAAGCGTTTCATTTTGCCACAAGCCTTTGAGCCACCGTCCGTACCCGGTGGGGGAACGGTCTTTTACGTGACGAATGATCATCATCGATACCTCACCGAACGAGAAGAACGGGAGGAAGGAGGTTCTCCCCAGTTACTCGGCGATGTGAAGTTGGCCTTGAGTATGAACTTGATGCGCGAGGTGGGTGCCCAGACGATTGCCACGCGCGAGGAACAGATCATGACGCAAGTGCAGACCGCCTTCCAAGCGGACCCACGTATCGTTGTCCTGGGACATCAGGGCGCTGCTGCTACTGGTACAGCCGCTGGAGGAGGAAGCGCGGGACGTCATTTGCCCATTTTCTCGTTTCTGATTCGCGCCTTCGACCGTTTCTTGCATTTCCACTTTGTGAGTGTTTTGTTGAACGATTTGTTTGGCATTCAATGTCGTGGGGGTTGTATGTGTGCGGGTCCGTATGCCCAACGGTTGTTGGGCCTCAGTGCCGAGAACAATCAGAATCTGGAGCGTAGTTTGTTGGACAAACACGAGATTCTCCGTCCGGGCTTCACGCGGCTGTCGTTTTCGTATTGGATGCCCGCCGAGGAAGTGGCGTACATTACCCAGGCGGTGCTCTTCGTCGCAGAACATGGCTGGAAGTTCCTCCCGTTGTACCGGTAAGTCCAACGCTCACGTCACCCCCCACCCCCATCCACCCATCCCCACTGAACACGCGTCGTGCGGTGTGTGTGTCTGTGTCTGTGTGTGTGTGTGTGTAGCTACAACCACAAGACCGGCGAATGGGCCCACACGACCCGCTTGACACGGTTTCCAGAGCGTCTGTGGCTGTCCAATTTCTCGTTGACCTCCACCACCGCCTCCACCACCGCCTCCACGACGGCGGCGCAGCCGTCGTCGACGGTGCAGCACACGTTGGCGACGTCGTGGAACGGTGCCAGTCTGGCGACGGTCTTCGCGCAGGTGTTCGAAGCGGCGGAACGCGAAGTCGCCAAGCTCACCACCACCGCCGCCGCCACCACCGCCACCGACGCCGCCGCCAAGAGAGAGACGACGGCGGTGGATTTCTTCGGCGAAAGCGAAGCGCCCGTCGCGTCGGAGGTGTCGCACGAGAGCGCGGGCATCGCTCGGTACGACCATTTGCGGTGGTATCTGTTGCCGTCGGATTTGCAGTCGGCGACGGCCATGGCGGCGACCGGTCGGTTGCTCGATTTACGCGGTCCGATTCACCCCGAACTCTTCAGTCAATCGTCGCTGACGACCGCGACACCGACGGCGGCGGCGGCGGTGGAGCTGACGGCGTATGCCGCGACACGCGACCGGAAGTTGGCCAGTCGCACGGGTCGCGAGGACCATGTGCCACGATTCTTGCGGCTGTTGCAAGACGCGGACGGCCAAGAGTCGCTGCTGTTCTCCTTGAAACTGCACAACATTCGGCTGCGGGGAACACAGCAGGACCGCCAATCGGCGGCGACCACCGCATCGACGTCCGCAGCCGCCACCGCGGTGGCTGCTCCCGCCGCTGTGTCGTCCGTCGTGTCGAATGCGACGGTGACGAAGGCTGCCAAGGCGGCAGCGCCAGCGAAGAACAAGGCCGCCACACAGGCCATTCTCGCCGAGGCCTTCGCCACCGCCACCACGACAACCGCCACCACCGCCACCACCGGCGATGACGACGACTGCGTCGCGTGTTCGCTCACCGCCGACTGTTCCACCGGCGAATGTACCTTGCGCGGTAAGTGCTTCCCCGCTCTCTCTCCTTCTGCGCTGCTACTGTCGCTGTTGATGGTATCTCCCTTCTGCCCCTCCTCCCCGCCCTGTAGAACGTGCGAACGGCTACGAGAACAACTTCGTCGTGGAGGACGGCAAGATCCTCAGCGGACCGGGCAACTATTTCCCCGCGTCGACGTTGCCCGCCGTCGTCACGAACAAGTTTCTGACGCCGCCGAAGAAAATGATGAAATTGGTGGGTCAGGCGGTGAAAGAATGGGGCATGATTCAAGACGGCGACCGGTTGTTGTTGGGGTTGTCGGGGGGCAAAGATTCGTTGGCGTTGTTGCACACGTTGCGCGCGTTGCAGATCCGCGCCCCGGTGAAATTTGAATTTGCCTGTGCCACGGTGGATCCGCAAACGACGTCGTTTGACCCGTCGCCGTTGATTCCGTACGTCCAGAGCTTGGGCATCACGTACCATTACCTGTCGCAGCCGATCATTCAACTGGCCAAGTCGAAGTTGCAGGGCGATTCGTTGTGCGCGTTCTGTGCGCGTTTCAAACGCGGCCTCTTGTATTCCTGTTGTCGTACGTACGGCTATACGAAATTGGTGCTCGCGCAGCATTTGGACGACGTCTGTGAGTCGTTTATGATGTCGTTGCTGCACAACGGGCAAACGCGCACGATGAAAGCGTCGTATCTGAACGAGGCGGGCGACATCACCATCATCCGTCCGTTCATCTACCTCCGGGAGGCCCAGGCCCGGGATTTCAGTATGCAATCGTCGTTGAACATCATCAATGAGAATTGCCCCGCGTGTTTTGAACAACCCAAGGAACGTGCGCGTATGAAGAAGTTGTTGCAACAAGAAGAAGCGATGGTCCCGAATCTGTTCTACAATTTGAAACGGGCGCTGGTCCCGTTGATGCACGACGACACGTACGAGGTGTTGAAGAACGTGGCGGACAAGATTGCAGCGGCGGGCAACGAGCGGTATGATTACAACACGTGTAGTCGCAAGAAAGGACGTTCGGCGGCCACAACCACTACCTCCACCACCACCGCAGAGGACGACGAGGCACCGATCACCTCGACGACGACCACCACCGACGCCGTTGACACGACCGACGACGAACCCGCCGCGAAGAAGTTCCGTGAAGATCCCACGCTGCACACCACCAACACGGCGATGGCGGTCGATGGGTCCGATCTGTAGAGCTGTATACCGTACCTACCACCTGTGTAGGTCAGGCCGTGTGGGCGAGGGGCTTGCTGTACGTTGTACGTGTAGTGTGTAGTTCAAAGACGTGTGTAGCTGACGTACACTGTAATTAGAGAAGAAGCGAGTGAGCGAGTGAGGGGAGGTGCGCACGGTACAGCACTATGCGGTACGGTGCACAGTCCTCTCTCCTCTGGGTAGACCGAAACGTATGTACAACATTGAAGAAATGAAACCTCCCCGCCACTGATCACACGAGGAACAACACACACACACACAACACACACCACCACACAACACACAAACCCACAGCTGGGTAGTGTTTTAGGGTTCGGCTGAATCGGGTTCTTCGGGTTCAGCTGCGGCCCCTTCCGTCGATGGATCTGCATCCGCATCCGCATCCGCGTCGGCCTCCACATCGGCCTCCGCAGTGGCGCCATATTTGATTTCTTCACCGAGTTGCAACTCAAACGGTGTCATTTCCAGGGGTAACGACGTTTCCAAGGCTTTCTTAATCAATTCGGGATGTTCTCGTTCCTCTCTGTGTGTGTGAACATACAACAACGGGGTCAATGTGTGTCACACACAGCGAGAGCGAGGCCCTCTACGTAGACACGACGTACCGTCGGAACTTCAACTTGATCTCTTTCCGTGTTCGATTCGGAAAAAACGATTGCATCAACGAAAACTCCAGGCCACATTGACGTAGTACATTGTAAAAGAGACGTGTTTCTTCGAGACCCCAGGCTTTCGCTGGACGACGATTGGTAAACGACGAATAACGACTGTTCACTAAGGCTCCTTCTTCAACCTCTTCGTATTCGGTCTCATTGATCGCCGCATCGTTGACAATCAACGAGGATTCTTTGATGACCATTTTACCATCAATCATTTCTACCCGCAAACCTGATTTCGTTGGTTGTGTTGACTGTGATGATTGGGAACCTAACGCGGCGAAACTGGATTGCTGTTTGATCTCGGTGGGTTTGGAAGCATTTTTACGGTTTCCTGAATCAGATGTAGGCCCCGTTAATTTCTTGCCAAGCTTCCCTTTGCCATGTAAATAGCGACTGTCACATAAATCCGCCAACGAGGACGAGGAGATACCGTCTGATGCAAGTGCTGATTGTTCTGAGGCTTGACTTGGACCTGTAGCAACACCTTGTGAATCAGATTGACTGAACTTTACTGACCGCAACTCTGGGGCCTATTGAAAACCGGACAACACATAAGAGAAATGGCCTAATACACACAAGGACACTCCGTTTCACGACATACCTGAATTCTGGTTTTCTTTTGACTTTGCGAATCCATCGTTCACAACAATGACGGCTTTGCACCTTGACTATTTTCACACGATATTCGCGCAGGCAATCCCTATCTGAGTCTGTGGGAGGTGGGAGAGAGGATTTCAAGAATGAAGTTCGAATCAAATCAATGGCAATGCAATCGCACGCTGTCTCTCTCTTGGCTCTCTCTTCAACCGCCGCGCCCACAAAAGATGAAACGCTCCGTCTAACTTAGCGCCAAAAGGGGGGTCAACGGCCGTTTTACCGTCGTTCGGTCGGTTGGCTGTTGCACTTTTTGGCATTGGTACAAGCATGGCTCACTTTTTGTGTTGACATAGTGATACAGTGGTTTAGATGTCGAGTACTACAGAGGGTGTGGCACCACCAACGGCGGGCGCACTTCCGCGGTCGTGAATGCGAAGTAGTCGACGTTCGATGGGCTTTTCTTCGTCGATTGGATGAGAACGAACATAGTATATCCATTCACCGATTTTTTTAAATCCATTGAAACGATTCCCGTGTGATTTTGTAGACCACGGCGGCGAACTGTCCACTATTTTTTACTCAGAAAGTACGATGTCACCATGGGCGTAGAACGTTGGACAGCTTTAGCGTCCCACCACATGAGGCAGAATTATATTCTTGCTCTTCAGTCGATTTTCCTTCTTGTCGAAAGTATTATTCCTGTGGTTGATCGACGACATTCCCTAGGATGGGTGGCTTTACCGGTCATCACGTTCGTCTTGTTGTTGGTGGTCTGGCTGCAACAATACCTCTTATTGTCACGACCAGGAACCATGAAACTCTCGAAGAGCACCATCATGGATCGAGTATTTATCGATGATCTCCCGAAATCGATGTTTTTATGCGGCACGGCCTTCTTTGTGACCCTGTTCCAAAGCGGAATCAACGAGTTGCGACAAGAGCTTCTGGTGTTCGTTCTCTTTCAACCATTGTTGATCGTCCATTTGTGGGGAAGAGAGAAACGACAGTTGGCCACGGGTTTCATCTCATGGGTCATCTGCAGTGGCAACTTCCTGTGGCACGGCTTCGACGAATACGGAGCGTCGTTCGTCCCCATCGCCATCAGCGGTGTGGTGCTGTCGCTCACATTGGTGAGCTTCCATTTGCTCGATCAGACCTCGCTCGCTTCCGTTCAACCGACTATATCGACCAATTTCGAGTTGGAAGGGAGCGGCCGTGGCGTAGAGGGCCACAAAGGCGAGATGCAACATCCCACGGCGATCACCGAGTGGCGGTACATCGTCTCGAACCTCTCGCACGACATGAAGACACCGCTCTCGGCGTTGATCTCCGGTGTTGATTGTCTCCATGACATTCTCATGAAATTGAAACACGGCGCTACCGCCACCACGGCCGCCGGACACAGCCACAGCCACGACCACAGCAACAGCACCAGCGTATTCGCACAGGAGCTTTGCTCCGTCGAGGACATTGTCAGCAGCATGGGCAGTACGTGCTTCTTCATGAACATGATGATCAACCGGGCGATCGATTACACGAAGATCTCGCATCGTATCCCGCTCGTACCGTTTCTGGAATACGTCGACGTACCAGAGAGCATCAACTCGTGTGTCCATTGCATCAACGTGCTGCAATCCCGTGTCGATATCCACGTCGGACCGTTACCGGCCCAGTTTCAACCGCAAATCGTGACGGACAAACAATGGTTTCAAGAGAATCTGACGTGTCTCCTGTCGAACGCGATCAAATACACCCCCGACGGACGTGTCGACGTCTTCTTCGAGTGGATGGAGCATCCGGGCACCTCAGCGAGCCTGTTGAAGGTCGTCGTCGAGGACATGGGCATCGGCGTCACGGTCGATGCCGCACGCACGATCTTTACACACGACCCCATTGATCGTAGTCTGACCGCGGGTGGTGGCGCGGGGTTGGGGTTGTACACGTTGGCGCAGCGAGTGGACACGATCGGTGGCGTGTACGGGCTGAGCATGCGACCGGACAAGCTCTGTGGCTCGGTCTTCTGGTTCGCGATTCCGTATGTACCGGTGCGTATGCCGGTCGGTGGCTGTGCGTCGCGTCCAGCGCCGCCGTCACTGGCGATGGGCGGTGCGTTGAAATCGGACAGCGAGACGCGGGCGGCGGCGCCAGCGACGACCGGCGGTGCAGCGGCGGTGGCTGCGGCTGCGGGGCGTACGAGTGTCGCGCCGTTGTTGTCGACGGGCAGCGTGAAAAGTGACACGAGGAGCGACGGTAGCCGCTGCTCGCTGCCACCGTTGCACCTGCAGCTGCCGTGCACCACCGCCACACTCGACGCGAAGACCCCCCGTGTGATGCCGTTGGCTGCGGCCTCGTCGCAGTGTCCCGTCGATGCGTCGCTGTATACGACGACGGGTGACCTGCTGCTCTACGACCGTCCGCTGCGCATCCTCGTCGTCGACGACGCGATGCCCATTCTCAAGATCATCCGCCGCATGTTGGAGAAGGCCGGCCACTTCGTCCTCGAGGCGGTCAACGGCCAAGACGCCCTCGACATCGTGCAATCCTCCGGGGCCCGCGCGTCGACGGCGTTGGACGTCGTGTTGATGGACATTCAGATGCCGATTATGGATGGCCTCGACGCCGCGCGCTCGATGCGCGCCTGGGAGGCGGCCATGCGTCGTGACACGGCGGACGAGGACGTCGTCGTCGGCACCGCGACGTTGACGCAGGTTGCGGAAGGCGACGAACGGCGCGTCAGCAGCCACAGCGACGCGTTGTCGCTGTCCCTGTCGCCCGCACGAGGCGGCGGCGGTGGCGGCGTGTCGTCCGCCCAGTGGCGCAGCTCCGTCGCGACCGTGTTGAACGACGCCGCCGAGGCGCCGTCTTCGTCATCGTCGCCGTCGTCGGTGCGATACGCCGCCGCGACGTCGGCGATCGCTTCAACGTCCGCCGACGACGCACACGATGCGCAGCTGCGTCGTTCTGCGCTGGCGCGACGGTGGTCGATGCAGTCGGCCATTTCCCACTCGCGGGGCCATTTGGACCGCGTGTTGCAGCGAAATCAACCGGCAACCGGCGACTGTGGAAGCAGTGTCTGCGACCTGTCGGGGCTGCCGTTAGACGACGAACGAGTGATTCGCGCGGCCGCCGAGGCCTGTGCGCGCGACCTGGGCGCGTGCCATGGCATCGCCCCCTCCGCCGCCCCACGGGAGGCCAGCACCGCCACTGCGACGGCGGCGATGGGATCGCCGATGGTGCAGCTGTCGTCTCCGCTGCGACTCGCCGCACCGACCACGCCGCCGGAGATGGAGCGCACGTACCGCGAGCGGTTCTGCGCGTCGCGTTTCGCTGCCGATGGCAGTACGCGCTCGACGATCTTCGGTGCCGATGGCGGTGTCGATGCCGCCGAGACGCCTACGCCGCCACCGTCGTTGACGCATCCGCTGTGGATCATCGGCTGCTCCGCGAACTCGGACGCGGGCACCGTCGCGGAGGCGATGGCGGCGGGCATGGACGCCTTCCTGCCGAAGCCCGTCACGGTCAAGTCGCTGCACCTGCTGCTGCATCAGTTGATGGCCACCGCCGCCGAGGACAGCCACCACGACGCGCGCACGGAGGACGGCTCCTCCGCTCGTTAGTCCTGAGCGCTTTGACCGCCCCCGCGCTTTCGCTCTTTGAACAGTCCAAACAGCCCCCCTACCCCCATCAGTGCTCTCTCCGCCGCTCAGAGGCGTCGCTGTCTGTCGCAGCCATCGTTTACCTCGCCTCTTGCTTTTGATCAGTTTCACGACGCTCTCGCCGTCTGCCGTTCTTCCCGGAGCCACCCTCCTCACCGTCTCTCGTCTGATGAGTCTGGTCGTAGCCCCTGCCCCGTCGGACGCTCGACCGTCGCAGTAGTCACCGTAGCCGTAGCTCCCCCTCCTCTCCCCATCGTCACAGCGCCGCTACCGCGGTTGCGTGACGATGGGCTGTGGTGTGTCTCTGTGTCGTCCGTTCACACTCCTCGGCCCCACCTCGTTTATGGTTCCCCCCTCTCCCCGTCCGACCAGTTTCCGTGTCTCTCTGCACCCACCTCCCCTTCTCCCTGTCTGTCTGTCTCTCCCTCTCTCTCGCTGGGCCCCATTAGTGCTGTAGTCTGCCTATTGCGCCCCTCTACCCCCTTCTACCCCCCCCTCTGTGCCTGCAGTGTCATTGTCGTGTGTCGGTTATCGTCAGTTCGCGTTGGTTGTCGCAGGCGTTTGTCGCAGTCGGTTGTCGTTGTCTGTTTTCGGCGGCCTCTTCCCCCCTCTCTCCTCTCGGCGGTTTCGCCTGTCGCAGTTCGTTGTTGTTTTTCGTTTGGTTTGTTTTGTTTTGCGTTGTTTATCTCGTCCACCGCCGCCCGCGGCCGCGCGGCCGCCACCTGCCAGTTGTTTACCCGCCATTGCTGCCACTGCTGCTGTCCTCTCTGTACATACCCCCTCCCATCCCTTCCCCTCTCTCGTCTTCCGGTGCCGCCACCCCGATTGGCCGCCGCGTCGAAGAAAAACAGCCGTGTCCCCGTCATCGTCAGTTGTCATCGCCAGTCGTCGTTGTCGTCGTCGTCCTCTTCCTGCCGCCGCCGCCCCCTCCCCGCCACATCGCTGGGCGGGCGCGTTGGCCTATCGCTGATTCATAAATCGTTTGCCGCAGAAGACGTCTCTCGCGCTGTCTCTCTGTCTCGTTTGTCGTTTAGTAGTGCGCCGGGGGGCAGTGCCCCTGTCTGTCGTCGCCGCTGTCGTCGTCCGTCTCCGTCGCTTAGTGAAATGTCTCCCTCCCCTCCCTTCTCCTGTGTCGTCTGTGTCGCTGTCTGTTGCCGTGTCTCTGCTGTGCCTACGTTCTACGTTTGTTTTGCGTTGCGTTCTCTGTCGCTCTCGCTGTCCCCACGTTACGTTGTCGCGCCCGTCTCGCTGTTGCCTCTGCTACGTTTACCCCGCCGCCCTGCCGCCTGTTCCGTCGCCGCGGTATCATCGCTCGTTGTTTGTCGTTTGTCGTCATCTCTGTTTCTGTTCGCTGTTCGCTGTTCGGGTCGTTTCGCGATGTCCGTCGCCGTGTCCGCTACAGTACACCGCTCGTCGCACACTCACCGCTCACCCATCTCTCTGCCCCTCCCCTCTCCCCCCTCTCTCTCCCTCTCTATCTCTGTCCTACTGCCACACTCTGTTGTGCGCTGTCTCTGTGGCTGCCGTCCGTTGCGGTGTCACTGTCGCTGTCGCTGTCGCTGTTGTACGTTGAGGCCCCCCCCCCGATCCTCGTCTGTGTCACCCACCAGGGCACAGTTCGTGCGCGTGTTGGCTGCATCATCTGTCTACGTTGCCACGTTGAAACTCGTTCGTTCTCGTACTCGTTCTCGTTCAATGTCTCCTCTCCTATCGCCCCTGTCGTCGACGCTCTCCTTTGTCTGTGTGGTCACCCGCTGTCCCACCGCCAACGTCCACTCGGTCGTGTCCCTTTCCGTGCCCTCCCCCCCACCGCCTTTGCTGTTCACTAACCCTCATCCCGTCACATACACTAACCCCCTCCCACCTCGCTGTCCCCTCACTGTCCCCTCCTCTGCCGGCCCTTGTCCCTCGCTCTCCTCGCCCCATCTCGCTCCCGCTCCGCGGTCCTCCCTCTCTCTTTCGTCATATCATCGCCTATCCCCCGTCTCTTCCCGGGCCCTTCGGCCTCTGTCGGTCTCTCCCCCATCCCCCCTCTCTCTTTGTCTATCCCCCATATCGGTGCCGCTGTACATCCCCTCGCTGACTACCGTCGACCCCACCGTCGCCACGTACATACGTATCCCTATTCGTTGCCATTATTCCGCGGCGTGTAAATCTCCTCCTCTTCTCATACACTGTCTCCTTTATTACGCAACCACTGCACCACAGAGGCAATTAAAGCAGTTTATTTACAGATCGCGCTGTTCACAGACGACCGACGTACGTCTGTTGCAACATTTCCGGGGGGTACCGATCGCCCTGCGCCACCAACGCGGCCTCTGAGATCTTTTGAATGTCCTCGGCGGTCAAACGGGCAGCCAAGGCCACCGCGTGTGCATTTTCTTCAACGCGGGCGGCCGTCTTCGTGCCCGGAATGGGGAAGACATCGTCGCCCTGCGCGTGCACCCACGCGAGGGCCAACTGCGCCGGGGTACACTGCTTCTCCACCCGCGCCAGGGTGAAAAACGCACGCACACGTTCTTTGTTGGCGGCAAAGGCTTCTGCATCCGCCTTGCGTGGAAGGGAATGCCGCCAATCGCCGGGATCCAAGTGATCGAAGGCGGTCAAGTCGGCGAGAAAGCCACGGCCCAGCGGCGAATACGCCACGATCGCTACACCCAACTCCCGTGCGACAGGTACCAACGTCTGTTCGATATCGCGGGTTTGCAAGGACCATTCCATTTGAATCGCCGTAATAGGATGCACGGCGTGGGCTCGTCGAAGTTCCTCCGGTGTGCATTCGGAGAGGCCCACGTACCGAACGACGCCGTCGTCGACGAGGCGCTTCAACACCCGCATCGTTTCTTCAATAGGCGTCGTGGGGTCCATACGGTGCATGTAGTACAAGTCGATATAGTCGGTACCCAGACGTTGCAGCGAATCGGCCAATTGCGAGCGAATGGTCGCCTCAGTACCCGACGGGACGGGGCCCTGCTCCGTCACCAAGATACCGAATTTGGTGGCGAGCACGAACTTCTCGCGTCCATAGCGCTGAAAGGCCTTGCCAATGAGGTCTTCATTGGTGAAATTACCTCCTCCACCCGCTCCGAAGGACTGATAGATCCAGGCAGTATCCAGGAAGTTGATACCCATGTCGAGGGCCTTGCCAATCGTACGCAACGACTCTTCTTCGTGGGCCGCACGATCAAAGTCTCCATAAAAGGCAGTCAT